>ML102999.1:31537-129427 GCA_003697995.1 Taxidea taxus jeffersonii
AAAAAAAAAAAAAAGTTAAATAGATTAAACTCTAAAAGACAAAGATTGGCAGGATGAATAAGAAAATAATCAACCATGAATATAATGTCTATAAGAGTCTTATTTACCTTTTTTTCTTTTTAAAGATTTTTATTTATTTGTGAGAGTGAGAGTGAGAACGAGAGAGAGCACAAGAGGTGGGAAGGTCAGAGGGAGAAGATGACTTCCCGCTGAGGGAGGACTTGATGCAGGGCTTGATTCCAGTACTCCATATCATGACCTGAGCTGAAGGCAGGTGCTTAACGGACTGAGCCATGCAGGTGCCCCAAGAGTCTCATTTTTAGATACAGACAGAATGAGTTTGAGAGTAAAAGGGCGGAAAATGTCCATTCAAATGCTAAAAACCAAGGAGAATTGGAGTAACTATATTACGAGAAAAAAAATCAATTTTAAGTGAAAAGGTTTGCAGCAGACAGTGAAACTCACTATGTATTGATGCAAGTTTTAGTTCCTTAGGAAAATAGAACAATATTAAGCACGTATGTACTTAACAGAGTGTAATATATGGAGCAGAAATGGAAAGACTTGAAGGGAGTGATAGAGAGTTTTCCATTAATAATTGGAGACTTTAATACTGCATTTCAGTGAAGAATAGAACCATCAGACTGAAGATCAACAAGGAAATAGAGGACTTGAACAATGCTCTAAACCAATTATACCTAACAGACCTATGTAATACACTGTACAACAGAAAATATATAATTTTCAAGAGCATGTGGAACATTTTCAAGATTAAACCATATTTGGACCACAAAATAAGTAATAAATTAAAAAAGATTAAAATCTTTTTTTTTCACTTTGTGATCACAGTGAAACAAATCTAGAAATCAGTAACAAAAGGAGAACTCAAAAACATGTAAATATATGGAAATTAAAACACTCTTACACGATCAGTGAGTCATAGAGGAAATCATAAGAGAAATTGGAAAATATCTTATAGTGAATGAAAATTAGGATGCAATATACCAAAAGTTACGAGATGCAACAAAAGCAGTGCTCAGAGGGAAATTCATGGTTGTGAAAGCCTACATTACAAAAGAAGAAAAATCTAAAGTAACCAATAAAAAAAGAAAGAAAAATCTGAAATTAGTAACCTAAATGTATACCTGAAGGAACTTGAAAAAGAAGAGCAAACCAAACCCAAAGTTAGCAGAAGGAAGGTAGTAATGATTAGAACAGCAATAAATGAAACAGAAAAAGGAACTATAGAGAAAAACTAGTTTTTCTGAAAATATTAACAAAAATGACAAAGTTAAGTAGTCTAAGAAAAAAAGAGGGAAGACTTAATTTACTAAATCAGAAATTTAAGCATGAACATTACCTCCAACTTTATAGAAATAAGGAGTCTATAAGAAAATCATGAGCAGGGACGCCTGGGTGGGTCAGTTGGTTAAGCGGCTGCCTTCGGCTCAGGTCATGATCCCTGCGTCCTGGGATCGAGTCCCACATCGGGCTCCTTGCTCGGCGGGGAGCCTGCTTCTCTCTCTGTCTCTGCCTGCCACTCTGTCTGCCTGTGCTCACTCTCTCTGACAAATAAAATCTTAAAAAAAAAAAAAAATCATGAGCAATTATACACTAACAAACTGCAGAGCCTAAATAAAATGGACAAATTTCTAGAAATACACAAATTACAAAAACGAGCCCAAGAAGACGTGGAAATCTGAGTAGACTTACAACAAGTAAGGAGTTTGAACCAGTAATACAAATCCTCCCAACAAAGAAAAGACAGAGACCAGATGGCTTCCCTGGTAGATTTGCTCAAACATGTAAAGAGTTAATATGATTCCTCCTTAAACTCTTCCAAAGTGTTTAAGAGGCAGCAGTACTTCCTGACTCCTGTGAGGCCAGTATTACCCTGATTCTGAAGCCAGACAGGGAACTATCAGAAAAGACAACTACAGACCATATCCTTGATGAGTAAAAATGCAAAAATTCTCAACAAAATAGCAAACAGAAGCCGGCAGTATATTGAAAGTGATTTATTCCTTGATTGCAAATGTGGCTCAATATATAAAACTTGATCTATCTAATATACCACATTACTAGAATGGAGGAAGAAAAACATAATCATCATAATTGGTATAGAAAATGCATTTGGTGATTCCAATACCTTTCCATGATAAAAATCACTCAATAAACAAGGAATAGAAGGATACTTCCTAAACATAATAAAGCCCATTTATGAAAAAACTATGGTTAATACCAAACTTAGTGGTGAATTGGAAACTCAGTGGTAATTGAAGACTTCCTCTAAGTTCAGGAACAAAACCAGGATGTCCACTTTTGCTCTTTCTCTTCGATATTGTACTGGAAATTCCAGCCAGAGTAATTAGGCAAGAAAAAGAAATGAAAGGCCTTAAAATTGGAAAAGAAGAAGTCAGGCTATTTCAGTCTGCAGATGACATGGTTTTATACAGCAGCATACCTCAGAGATATTGCAGGTTCCAGACCACCACAGTAAAGTGAATATTGTAGTAAAGCAAGTCAAATGAATCTGATTTCCCAGTGCATATAAATGTTAAGCTTACACCAAATTATAGTCTACTAAGTGTGCTGTAGCATTATGTCCAAAACAATAATGTATACACACTATAATTAAAAGCTACTTTATTGTTGAAGAGTGCTAGCTGTCATCCGAGCTTTCAGGGAGTCATGATTTTTTTGCTGGTGGAGGGTCTTGTCTCCATGTTGTTGGCACTGATCAGGGCGGTAGTTGCTTAGGTTTGGGATGGCTGTGGCAGTTCCTTAAAATAAGACTGTAGTGAAGTTTGCTTCATCAGTTGCTTTTTCTTTCTTAAATGATTTCTGTGTAGCATGCAATGATGTTTGATAGCATTTTACCCACAGTAGAACTTCTTTCAAAATTGAAGTCAATCCTCTCAAACCCTGCTGCTACTTTATCAGCTAAGTTTATGTAGTATTGTAAATCCTTGTCATTTCAACAGGCTTCACAGCATCTTCATTAGGAGTAGATTCCATTTTATAAACTACTTTCTGGGCACCTGAGTGGCTTAGTGGGTTAAGCCTCTGCCTTTGGCTCAGGTCATGATCCCAGGGTCCTGGGATCGAGCCCTGCATCGGGCTCTCTGCTCAGTAGGGAGCCTGCTTCCCTCCTCTGTCTCTGCCTGCCTCTCTGCCTACTTGTGATCTCTCTCTCTCTCTTTCAAATAAATAAATAAAATCTTAAAAAAATAAAATTATAAAGGAAACTTACTTTCTTTGCTTATCCACAAGAAGCAAATCTTTATCTGTTAATGTTTTATCATGAGATTGCAGCAATTCAGTCATATCTTCAGGTTGTACTTCTCATTGAAAGAATGTATAAGTGTATATCTTTATGACCTTGGACTTGGTCACAATTTCTTAAATATGACACCAGAAGCATAGATAACAATATACAAAACATAAACTGGACTTGATTAAAATTAAAAACCTGTGTTTCAATGAATATTCTGAAGAGAATGAACAGGGAACGCACAAAATGGAGAAAATATTTGCAAATTGTATATCTGAAATGGGTTTAATATCTAGAATATCTAAAGAACTATTATAGTTCAAGATCAACAAAACCCCTCCCAAGAACTCAATTGAAAAATGGGCAAAATACTTGAATATGCTTTTATCCAAAGAAGAGATAGAGATGGCTAAGAATCACGTGAAAACATGCTCAACATCGTTAGCCATTAGAGAATTCCAAATAAAAACCACAGTGAGATGCCACTTTATACCTACTCTGATATAAATAAGCCCAAACGAACTCAAAAAAGAGAAAATAACAGTGTTGCTTTGGATGTGGAGGAATTAGAATTTTGTACATTGCTGGCGGGAATGTAAAATGGTGCACCTGGTGTGGAAAACATTTTGGTGGTTTCTCAGAAGATTCAACACAGAATTACCATATGACTCAACAGTTCCACCCTAAATATATACCCCACATAATTGAAAACAGTGACTGAAATAGGTGCTTATTTATATTAATTTTCACAGAAACATTATTCATAAAAGTCAAGGTGTGGAAACAACCCAAATGTCCATTAAGAGATGAGTGAGTAAACAAAAAATATATATGTGTAATGGAATATTCTTCAGCCATATAATGGAATGAAATGCCGATACAGGTTACCACATGAATGAACCTTGAAAATATACACAAAGTTAAATAGGCTAGACACAACAAACATTGTATGATTCTACTTATATAAAATATCTAAAATAGACAAATTAATAGAGATGTAACATAAATGGAGGTTTTCAGGGGCTGGAGGAATTAGGAAATGGGGAGTTGTTGCTTAATGGGTAAAGAGTTTGGGTGATGATAAAGTTTTGGAAATAGATATGGATGATGGTTGCATAACACTGTGAATGTAATTAACGTCACTGAATTAAATACCTAAATATGAGTAAAATAGCCATTTTTATCTTCTATATATTTTATCACAAAGAAGAAAAAGAAATACCTGTTTTTAGGTTCCAGATTTGTATAAGGTAAAGGAAAACGTCAGTCTCATCTATTCTGTCTTTATATATCCAAGTGATGTTCAGTCAGTTAGGGAATGAGCAGGTATTGACCATCTACCATGTGTCAGGCACTGTTTATATTTTCTTACTATATTTTCATATGTTTAATTCCTTTTCTTGATTCACATCTCCTCTATGAGATAGGTATTAATCCTTGTTTCTAGATGAGGAAACAGTTACGGAGAGATTATAAGTAATTGATCTGAGGTGAAGTAGTAAGTGTTAGGACTGACACTCCTATCCAGGGGTGTCTAGAGTTCATACTAAATCTTAGTTCTTCCCTCCACTTTTCAGATGACATGGAACATGTCTTACCCCTATACTGATAATTGATGTTTATTAGACTGAAAAACTGGAGATCTTGAAAAGCCTTTTTTTTATCAAACTGTGTTATGTTTAGTTAAAGGATATTTTAAGTATTCTCTTTCTAAATGAGCATCACAAATATATGTTGGTTGCTTTTTGTATATGCTACACAATTGAATCTTCACACAGCTCTGAGGTGGTATTTCAAGGTGAAAAATGTCATCTCTTGTAAGTTAAGGAACTTGCCCAAGTTCATATAGCTGGGAAAGTATGGAGCCAATATTCTTTTTCAATTCTGCTTGATTTCTGAATTGTATCATGTGGTATCATGTCTAGGATTTTATGCTGGGATGTCCAATTCAGAGGGTCTAATGACTAGAGAGTATTTTTCATCTATAATTAGAAATGTAGAGCCTTTATTATAATGCCAAGAGGCTTTTTTTGTACTGGAAATTCATCTTTATGGCATTTCTGAAACATTCCCTTTACATGGATCCTAATGAATAGTTTTCTAATAGCTTCTTTCTTTACCCATTAAAAATAATAATGATACATAACATTAAGCACTTTTATATGCCTTGCAGTGTGCTAATTAGCATTTCTATGTGCATTTTCATTTTTTAATCTTCTCAACAACTCTGTGAATATAGGTATCCATTGTATAAGCTTGATGGGCCCAAGAATAGAAGTTGGTCAGTTAACTAAAAATCAGTTAAATAATGGAGTCACAAAAATCAATGTGTATTATAAGTATTTTAATTATGAAATTATATAATCTAATTCATTAATGAGTCTTTTGTCTTTTGATACAGGGTTAAAGCCTTTTTCTAGAGTTAGAGATAACTAGTTAGAGCTTGGACTTTTTTTTTTTTTAAAGATTTTATTTATCCATTTGACAGAAAGAGATTACAAGGAGGCAGAGAGGCAGGCAGGGAGAGAGAGAGGGAAGCAGAAATCCCAATGCAGGGCTCGATCCCAGGACCCCGAGATCATGACCTGAGCTGAAGGCAGCAGCTTAACCCACTGAGCCACCCAGGTGCCCAGAGCTTGGACTTTCTATGCTTAAACTATATAACAATGATGTGACCTCTATGATTTTTAGTTGTTTTTTCATTGAAATGGTACAGGAATTTAAAACTACTAATGAAATAGGAGTGCAGCTTTGTTCAGAATATGATTTTTCCAGTACAAATCTTCCTCACTTTACCATGGGAACTTATGAACTTATCATAAATTGAAAATTCCCTAAGTCAAAAATGCATTTACATTTTTTAGAGGAGGGGGAAGGGCTAAGGGAGAAGGGAGGGAGTATTTTTATTTTTTTGAAGATTTAAAAAAAATATATACTTATTTGAGAGAGAGAGAGCGCAAAGCGAGTGAGAGAGAATACAAGTTGGGGGGGAAGATCATGGGGAGAGGGAGAAGCAGACTCCCTGCTGAGCAGATAAGCAGTCGCAGGGCTCCACCCCAGGACTCCATCCCAGGACCCTGAGATCATCACCTGAGCCTAAGGCAGACCCTTAACCTGCTGAGCCACCCAGGTGCCCTGGGAGAGAGAATCTTAAGCAGGCTCCATGCCCAGTATGGAGTGTCCAGCACTGGATCTCTTGACCCTGAGGTCACACCCAACCCGAAATAAGAGTCAGATACCTAACTGAGATACCCACTCACCTCCAAAATGTATTCTATACACCCACCCTACCTAACATCATAGCCTAGTTGACCTTAAACTTGATCAGAACCCTTACCTTAGCTTACAGCTGGGCAAAATTGGTAACCAAAAGTTCATCTTATAATAAAGCATTGAATAGCTTATGTAATTTATTGACTATTATATGAAAGTGGAAAACGGGATGGCTGTATGGGTTAGAATGATTTTAATCGTACTGGTTGTTTACCATTGTGATTACATGGCGGACTGGGAACCGTAGTTCCCTGCTGCTACCCAGCGTCGAGAGAGTGTATCTTACTTCATATTGCCAGGCTGGAAAAACACCAAAGTTCAAAATTCATAGTATGGTTTCTGCTGAATGTGTATTGCTTTCGCACCATCTTAAAGTAAAGAAATCACAGGTCAAACCATCCTAAGTTGGGGACCATATGGTTGTCTTACCCAAAACTAATTCAACAGTAGCTTTTTATGTCTTACCTTCATTGAATACAAAATATTCAACCTAGTTTTTATAGCAACAGGTTTCTTTTTTCTTCTTCTTAAGTCAGTTCATTTATTTCTTAATATAATTATGTTATAAAAATTACAATCCGAAAAAACAGATTTGAGAACAAACATCCCTGCTTCTTGACAGTTTCCCCTCACTTTTATTGACACTTTATATTTCAGTGTGTTGATTTCTTTTATTGTGGTAAAATATGCATAGCATTTACCATTTTAACCATTTTTAAGCATGCAATTCAGTGGCATTAAGTACATATACAGTGTTGTGTAACTATCACCAATATCTATTTCTAGTACTTTTTCATCATTCCCAAGAGTAATTCTATACTAATTAAACAATTACTTTGTATTCTCATTGCCTTTCTCTCTCATCTTCTAGTAAGCTCTACTTTGAGTTCTGTTTTATGAATCCTATGCCTATTCTAGCTATCCCATATAAGCGGAATCATACAATATTTATTATTTTGTGTCTGGCTTATTTCATTTGGTACGTTTTCAAGGTTCATGTATGTTGTAGCATGTAACAGTTTCATCCCTTTCTATGGCTGATTAATATTCCATTGTATGTATAAACTTCATTTTTTCTATTCATCTGTTGATGGACACTTAATAGCTTTCTGTGCTTTTAAAGTTATGTTGGAAAAGTTTTGCTCACAATTTTCGTAGTTGAAACAGTAGTGACAGGTTTTGGGAGAATTGGTGCGAAGTAGCATTCTTGCTGGTTTTCTAAAAAGTAAAATATCTTTTTAGTGTGTAATAGATTATAGTCAAATCATTATTCCTTATATGTTAAAATGTATTATTCCATATATGAATTTTCATTTACTCTGAATTTTAATTAAACACCATGCTGATAAAATTTAAAAAATTAAGATTGGCACATATTTTAGGAGCTTATGTGGCATATTTTCATTGTATTGACTGGAATTTATTTTTTAATTAAAAATTTTTTTTAAAAGTTTTTATTTATTTACTTGACAGAGAGTGAGAGATTACAGGTAGGCAGAGAAGCTGGCAGAGAGAGAGGGGGAAGCAGGCTCACCACTGAGCAGAGAGCCCGATGCAGGGCTCGATCCCAGGACCCTGAGATCATGACCTGAGCCAAAGGCAGAGGCTCAACCCACTGAGCCACCCAGGTGCCCCTGGAATTTTTTTAAATAAGGCAAAGTTGATATAAATGTAGTGGAAAGATTCAAATTTGAGTTCTTATAGTGGGTCAGATGAGTGGCATTTTGAAAGATTTGCATTGCTTTCTTCCATATCTCATTGTCTGTGCCACTGTACTACAAATGATGAAACCAATGAATCAGATTATAAAATTGTCATTTTTATGATTTTTATAAATATGAACAGTTAACATAGATGGGTGAAGTTGCTAGAAGATATGGATTGAATTTTATTCATTGTTCTCATTTGCATGTGTATAATTATTATAGTGGTGACAGATTGGGAATGGAAAGTAGAAGGAATAACTTTCCTTTTCTAGTGAAGGCAGCATATTTTTAAAAAAATTTTTTTAAAGATTTTTATTTATTTATTTGACAGAGATCACAAGTAGGCAGAGAGGTAGGCAGAGAGAGGGGAAGGGAAGCAGGCTCCCCGCTGAGCAGAGAGCCAGATGTGGGGCTCGATCCCAGGACCCTGGGATCATGACCTGAGCTGAAGGCAGAGGCTTTAACCCACTGAGCCACCCAGGCACCCCAAGGCAGCATATTTTAAAAAATATTTTCTTAATAATGGTTTTGAGCAACTTTCATGTGGCATTAGAAAACCTAATCTTGTTTTTATCCCATAACATTGTGGTTTCATTTGTCTAGATTCATTGTCCACTAAAGTATACTCTTCCTAAGGTTTTATTTTATTATAAAAATTACCTGGTGATAACAGATGTCTTCCTTTTTAAAAAAAGATTTATTTGTTTATTTTATAAATTGTGAGAGAATGAACAAGTGGCGGGAGGGGTGGACGGAGAGGAGGTAAGAGAATCTCAAGCAGGCTCTCCTCTGAGCATGGAGCTATGTGTGGGGCTTGATCTCACGACCCTAAGATCATGACCTGAGCTGAAACCAAGAGGCAGCTGCTTAACTGAGCCACCCAGGCTCCCCACAGATGGGTTCTTTTTTTTTTTTTTAATATTTTATTTATTTATTTGTCAGAGAGAAGGATTGAGAGAGAGAGCACACAAGCAGGCAGAGAGGCAGGCAGAGAGAGAGGCAGGCTCCCTGCCTAGCAAGGAGCCCATGCGGGACTCGATCCCAGGACCCTGGGATCATGACCCGAGCTGAAGGCAGCGGCTTAACCCACTGAGCCACCCAGGCGTCCCCCACAGATGGGTTCTTAAAACAGATTCTCTATTATAAATTCTCAAGTGTAGTGTTTAGTATTTTAATTAAAATTTGAGATGGCTAGGGAAATCACCTCCCAATATTTTATAAAAAAATTTGAAAAATACCTTTGGGTGTGTTTTGGCAAATTTGTGTATAATCTTGAATAATTATCATAAAGAAGAAGAAAATGAATCAAGAACAATCCATATTTGGGGGCGCCTGGCTGGCTCAGTGAGTTAAAGCCTCTATCTTCGGCTCAGGTCATGATCTCAGGGTCCTGGGATGGAGCCTCACATCGGGCTCTCTGTTCAGCGGGGACCCTGCTTCCCTTCCTCTCTTTCTTCCTGGCTCTCTGCCTACTTGTGATCTTTCTCTGTCAAATAAATAAGTGAAATCTTAAAAAATAAAATCATTAAAAACAAAGAACAATCCATTTTTTATTTATTTACTTCAGTCCACTTGTAGTTCTGATTGCTGTCACATGTGAAAATGAACTATGGCTTAATGGGTGGTTGGAATGGATTCTTTTAAGAGATGGAATGACCACTGGCACCCTTTTCAGAAATTTAACACTTCCCTTTAAAGTTGACTGGTGGGTGCCTTTGACATGTTATTGTTCTTCCTGAGTTACAGAGGGGTCTTCAATCACTATTTATCTGACTTGTCCCTGTTACAGGTTCCCAGATAATGAACTGATGTTGGTAAAAATTCAGAACCTCTTAAACTGGGTTCTATGTGTTAGGTCCATAAGACCATTTACTTGGGTGAAGAGTGAGAGTTAGGATTGTACCTGGCATGAATGCCTCAGATACAAATAGCAATGAAGGGCAGGCTGGGTGAGAATGGAGAGCTGTGGCTGGAGCTAAAATCCCACAAGGTTAATAATTTCCATTACCAGGAAGGGCCCTCAGGCAGCAGTTTTGCAGTACCCAACCAAGGTAAGAGATGATACTCATCTAGTCAACATCAGCCAGATAGGGATTTTTATCTAATGATGAGTAGTTAACATTTCAGAGTGCTCTTTGGTAAGGTAGAAAGTAATATGGAGATAATTTTGAGGTGTTTATAAATCCTTTAGGTACTAATTTTTGCTGGGACAAGAATTAATGAGGTTAAACTATTTACTTGATACAGAAGGAGATGGATTACAGTTTAGGGTTTTCCTACGCTGGCACTGGTTCCTATAGAGGTTTCTTCTAGTGGGTTTCTGCTCTGCTAAGTTGTTTTTCTATGTCCATCTTTTTGTCTATCCAATAAGGTTTTCCTTATAACCTCACTTCTCTAAGAAGAGTTGTTGATTTTTCAGTTGTTCAGCTTTTTACTTGTTGTTAGTATGGACTGGTAACTTATAAGTTCCTCCTATGCTGGACTAGAACCTGCAGGTTGATTAAAAAAAATTACTATTGCTGTATGATAATCTTAATTTTGTTTACACTCAGTTTTATGCTTTAATATGGTATATTTGTGGAAAGTACAGTGTCTTTAACTTGAATAATTTATTTATTTTTAAAATATTTTTATTTATTTATTTGACAGACAGAGATCATAAGTAGGCAGAGAGGCAGGCAGAGAGAGGGGGGAGGCAGGCTCCCTGGTGAGCAGAGAGCCTGATGTGGGGCTCCATCCCAGGACCCTGGGATCATGACCTGAGCCGAAGGCAGAGGCATTAACCAACTGAGCCACCCAGGCGCCCCTTGAATAATTTAGAAAGGCCTTATACTGGGGCTTGGTTCTTACTCTCTAGTTCCACCTTTTTGGTATCTCATCTGATAGCCAGGGCTCTCCATCTTGGTAGGGCCAGAGCATCAATGTCTCTAGTACTGTCTTTCTGAGTAGAGAATTCCATATTTAGAGGAGTTTTATACCACTTCTATGGTTTTTAGGTAGAGGAGTAATTGAACTAAATTTAGGGCATTTTTTTTTTTAAAGATTTTTATTTATTTATTTAACAGAGAAAGAGAGATCACAAGTAGGCAGAGAGGCAGGCAGAGAGAGAGGGAAGCAGGCTCCCCGCTGAGCAAGCAGACCGATGCGGCGCTCCATCCCAGGACCCTGGGATCATGACCTGAGCCAAAGGCAGAGGCTTTAACCACTGAGCCACCCAGGCCCCCTTAAATTTAGGGCATGTTGACAGAGATATTCATATAAGCCTTGATTAATGACCCCTGAATGTTTTCCTATGGACAATGGACAAGACAGTTGCAGCATTGAGAGATTTGAACATTAGCAAAACTGGAAAATATACTGGGTAAAATGATTGATTTTCCAGTGAGTGGATAGCCTGGAACCTTAGGACATTTATAGTTGGGGTGATGTGATTAGTACAGATAGGCAGTCATGGAAATGTAATCTTGCCTCTCATGCCCAGTGGTGATGCCTAGATTAGAACATCAGTTTCTGCAGTGAGAATAAATGACAGTAATTATCCCCTGAGGTATTCTCTTCTGGTAAGTTTCTGGGACTCTCCTACTGCTAATGTCTGTTGAAGCCATCTACATCGTTCTTATTTGTGTATGGCTACCCATGTAGCTTCTACTTATATGGAAAGTCACTTTTTTGCATATAAGTCCATCTTGTTAAAGCCAAAATACCAGGTAATCAGCTTAAAACTTTCTTGTAGGCTGTAGCAGTGTGACTTACATGTGTTAACATGCGACTGCCAACCTAGCTACACAACTAATGTCTAAGACCCTACCAGATACCCCCCCTTTTAAAAAAGATTTTATTTATTTAAGAGAGAAGGGTGAGTGCATGAGCAGGAGGTGGTGCAGAGGGAGAAGCAGATTCCTGAGCAGGGAGCCCAATGTGGGGCTTGATCCCAGAACTGAGATCATGAGCTGAGCCAAAGGCAGACGCTTAACTGAGTGAGCCACCCTGCGCCCCTCATTCATTCCTTATATATAGATTCTGTTGTATTTTTCAGTGATCTTGGTTGGCGAGGCCTCTTCACTTCCTAGGATCTGATCAAATTAACAAGAGAAGGGAATAGGGACAGAGGAAAAATAGCAAATCAGCTGTTACTCAGAAAGGCTAGACTGGAGATTGTTTAGAGTTAAATGGGCTTGTTAATTCTGGAATTTGGCCAACAGATCCACTCATCATCAGCCTGGCCAGGCCAGCAGAGGGGCCTGCAAATGTAGAAAGGATGCTTGTTTGCCGTGGTCAGTTTGTTTCCAGGAAGAAGAAGGGTAGAAATGAGCTGAACATGTCCAGTTCATTAAACACAAACTAATCAGTAGAGAGACAAGGAATTAGACGAATCGAACTTTCTTCAGAAAAAAGAAGCGATTCCCTTCCAAGCCCATGTATATTTTCTTGATTTATCCATTTCAGACTATCTAGGCTGACCCATTACTTATTTCCCATTAAGATGGGAATTTAGCTTACTTACCCTTCCTTGTCTCCTATTTTCTCATCCTCCCAGCATAATTCTTTTATAATTTTGATTACATAAGTATTTGGTATTTACATTTTACAATTATGTACATACCTTTTTTCTCTATAGAATTTTGTTATTATTGAAATTAATAAGTGTCTTTTTGTTTAGTTTACTTTTTTTTTAAAAGGTCTTAACACAAATGGAGCTAAAGATTTTTCCACAATTGCGTTTGTATATTGATATGTAGATACTTAGTCAAATATATCTTCTCATAGTAGATTTTCTGGGGTTAGTCTGAGGGCTCCATTTTGGGTTTTTCACATACAAGTGCTCTTGCAGTAATGGTCATCTGAGTATCTTAAACTTTACCATTATCCTTGAGGTTTTCCTGATCTTGTAGTTGTTTTAGATATCCTACTAGGTGTCATATGTTCTTTCTCTTGGTGTATTCTTATGTTTTGTAGAGGACAGATTCTTTAGCTTCCTGATAAGGAATATATGGGAGGTAAATCTTTTGAGAATTTGCATGTCTGAAAATGTCTCTGTTCTGTCCTCACACTTAATTCGTAGTTTGAATCCTGAATATAGGATTCTAGGTTTGAAGTACTTTTCCTTCAGAATTTGATGGCATTGCTCTGTTGCTGTCTTTCAGTATTGTCATTAAGAAGTTTGATGCCTTTTTTATCCTAATCCTTTGTATGAAATCTGTTTGTGTCTGAAAGTCTGTAGGATCTTTTTAAATACTCTTTAATTCTGACATTTTGTGTTGATTTGCCTTGCCATGGGTCTGGTTTTGTCATTTGTGCTGGACATGTAAGTGAGCTCTTTCAGTTCATACCCTTTCATCCTGGAACATTTTATAGAATTATTCATTTGAATTTCTTCATTTCTGCCTTATAAACTTTCACATCACCCCCACATTTTCAGCAGTATGCTTTTTATGTCAGCTATGCATGGTGTGCCCTAGTCTAAGAACCCTGTGTTTTACTCACCCCAGTGAACTCTCTAGTCTTTTTGCTATTGTGGGAGAGTGGACTTGGCAGTGATGGGGAGGGGATCTGAGTGGCTAACTACTCTCTAAATAGACTTTAAAGAATCCTGGTGTTTTTAATGCCAGCTGCACTCTCAATGCCAGATGTGTGTGAGTCTATAAGGAGTTTTGTAGTGTAGTGATTATCAAGTTGCTTTTACACTTTATCCACTGTTGGCTTTGGAGTCAGCTTTTTTAGGTGTGAGTGATGTGCCATTGTACATTTGTTTTTGAAGTATATGTGTGCTTTTATGCATTATTAGATCGGATAGTCAATCTAATGAATATAATGAATACTGATGAACAAAAATGGTATTTCATGATATCTGCAACGGTAGTATTATTACATAAAATTATCTTTGATTTCTGTTGTTTACAAAGTCATGTGTATTGCCAAACTGCTGTGATTTTTCATTTACATTAATAAGTGAAGCAAAAGCTAGAGTTCAGTTAGAGGATAGTATAAAAGTTAAACTGTACTACTTTTTTCTCATCTGCTTTCCTGGAATTCCTGAAATCTACTTGTGGACCCAATTTAGAATTCCTGAATTAACTGGAACATGGTGGTATATGAGACCATAATCATGGTTTCCCATATTCGTCCATTTTTCAAAGAGGCCTCTTTACATCACATAACCAGGATCAGCCTTTTCATTCATTCAACAAATATTTACTGAGTATCAGCTAAGTTAAACAGAAGACACTGGGCCCCAGGGACGGTTAATTATCAGGCAAACTTCTTTCTTTGTGGAGTTTACATTTCTAGTGGAATATATAATTGGTTATAGTGTGGCCTAGATGAAAATAACATAGTGTAACTATATCAGCACTCCTGGAAAAATTAACTGAATTTATATATCATTGCTTTACTTGAAACAGAACTTGAAAGTTTTCTTTAGTTATTAAAGTAACATTTATTTTTAAAAAGATGTGAGAAGATTGATAGGCAGAAAAGAAAAAAAAATGCATTACTGCACTAATCAGAAAAAAAAACACTGTTAACACCTTGGTGTAATTTCAGTCTCCTTTCTATACACATATGCACATATGTATATTTAAATATGCATAATTTGCAAAAATTAGATTATATTATAAAAACTTGTGTAAAATTTTCATTTTTCTCAAGTGTGTGCTTCATTTTTAATGGCTGCATAATATTCAGTTTTCTGAAAACCCTGTAATTTGTATCTTAGGGGGTTTTCTACATGTTACAATTAAAATATCCCTTTTGCTAATTTCTTATAGCTAAATCTTAGTCAAGTACTTCTATTTAATTCCAAGTTTATTATAAAAAATTTATATATATGGAAATTTTGAAAGACTTTTTACAGTGAACACCTATATACCCACTAGCTAGATTGTATATTTGACATCTTTTTTGTATTTCTTTAAAATTTTTATTTTAATTGCAGTTGGTTAACATATAGCATTATGTTAGTTTCAGGCATATAATGTAGTAATTCCGCAGTTCTATATGTCACTCTGTGCTCATCATGACAAGTGCACTTCTCAAATCCCATCACCATTTAACCCATCCCTCTACCCTACAATTAACATTTTAGTATGCCTACTTTATCACATAATCTCTCCAATTATCTATCCCTCTGTAGTTAATTTTTTGGTAAAAGTAAGTCATATATTTTCATTTATGCTGTGTAGCCCTCCAGGAAGATTTTTAGTATTAATTTGCACTCTTACCAGTGGTATCTTGCATACTTCTTTCTAATCCTTACTGACACTGAATTTTACTTAATATAATTTTTTAAATATAAAGGTTTTACTGAGTAGGTTTCTTATTTTAGCTCTAAAATGACTCTATTCATATGTAATACTTATGAAACAGCATTCATTTATAGTTTGCTTTGATCATCTAATCTCCACTGTAGTTTTTGAAAAGAAATGTATGTAATTTGTTCCTTGTGATACTTAATGGATTTAATGGGAACATTTTACCTGTTTGGTAACTATTTAAGGTACAGTTGGGATTTCAATCAGGAAATCATTAGTTCTTGTGTTTTCAGTTTATGCATTGCCATATGTAAGTAAGTACTCTAAAATATAATCTATAACATATTCAGACTTTTTTTCTCTTTCACAGAGTAAGTGAGCTGTTGGAGAGAAATGATTGGGGTAATCAGAAGTAGAAGTAGAATCTAATGAATTAAATATTCTTTCATTCATTAGACCTTTGCTTCATTTCTTAGACCTTTGTTTTATTCCTTGGAACTGAGCCCCTCAAATATAATAATATAAATGATCAGGAGAAATAAAAATGTGCATTTCAGGTAAATGTTAAGGAATCTAGGCACCTTGGGTAGGCATATAATGTAGTTGATGCAAGGAAGTAATTAGAAGATGCTAAAGCTTACACCATACTGCTTTAAGTTATAGATTGCCTACATTGTTTTATTATTTATTTATAAAGATCTTATTTATTTATTTGACAGACAGAGATTACAAGTAGGCAGAGAGGCAGGCAGAGAGAGAGGAAGGGAAGCAGGCTCCTTGCACAGCAGAGAACCCAACGCGGGGCTCGATCTCAGGACCCTGGGATCATGACCTGAGCCGAAGGCAGAGGCTTTAACCCACTGAGCCACCCAGGCACCCCTTTTCTGTTTTATTTTAAAAATAGTTTATATTTAATATTGGTATTGCTATTTTTAAAAATTATATGGAAATCCCACTAGGAATATGTTATATTTGTTATTTTCTAAGCATTTAGTCAAATCTCTTTTTTTTACAGCTGGGCTCAAAGTGCAGAGAACTCAAAGATATTCATTTCGGCCAGTGTTACAAGATCTCAGATGAAGGCATGATCGTCATAGCTAAGGGCTGTCTGAAATTACAAAGAATATATATGCAGGAAAACAAATTAGTAAGTACTTATTATCATCTTTGTGTTTTTTATTTTGTTTCTAAACTTTCATTTCCTTATAACTTAGCTTACAAATTTTTATCTGCTTATTTTGGTGGTTTAGAGGCAAATACTACTTAAAGCAAGAATCCTCTCAAAACAATGATTTTGTGAATTGATCCTATAACTCTACAGGTGCTTTTATGTGATACTTGAATGTTAAAAATTCCTTTTTGTCTATATTCTGACAGTGAACTAACTCAGGTAAATTGGAAAAAAGTGTATGTAGTTGCTAAATATAAGTATGTGGTTGTTGTTCCTTCTGATTCCTAAGGATTGTAATACTTTTAGGTGGTTAGAATTTTTTACTGTTAAGAAAGATGTACATATGTGAAGTAGAACCTTTCATTTAGTATGGTGAAAAATGGGATTTATTAAACTGAGGCAGATAATGTTTGTAGTTATATAGATTTTCATGTTCTAAGCACATATATATATAACTCATCACACTTAATGTGTGATACATTTAAAAAACCATTTAATTTTCTTTTATTGAGATATAATTCACATACCGTAAAATTCACCCTTTTTTTTTTTTTAAAGATTTTATTTATTTATTTGTTAGAGAGAGAGAGCGAACACAGGCAGACAGAGTGGCAGGCAGAGGCAGAGGGAGAAGCAGGCTCCCTGCCAAGCAAGGAGCCCGATGTGGGACTCGATCCCAGGACGCTGGGATCATGACCTGAGCCGAAGGCAGCTGCTTAACCAACTGAGCCACCCAGGCGTCCCAAAATTCACCTTAAAGTGTTACAACTCAGTGGCTTTTAGTATATTCACAAAGTTGTGCAGTCGTCATCACTAATTCTGGAACAGATTCATTATCCCCAAAGAAACTTTGTGCTTGTTAGTTGTCACTCTCCATTCCCCCCTTCCTCTAGCTCCAGGCACCTGGTAATCTACTTTCTATCTCTATGGATTTGCCTGTTCTAGGCATTTCATACAAATGGAATTACATAGTATTTGGTATTTTGTGTCTGACTTCTTTCACTTAGCATAATGTTTTCAAGGTTCTTTCATGTAGTAGCATGTATCAGAGCTTCAGTCTTTGTAATGGTTGAATAATACTCGAAATCTTTTAAATTTTGATGATGGGTATAGTATAAGTTAACAGAAAAGGTTGTCATTAGGGAGGCACTAGTAGATTCTGCATGTTGAGAAACAGTATACTTTAAAATGTAGGCAAGGTGGTGGTGCATATTTACAAAGGAGACCTGCTATTTAATTGTATTCCTCAAATAGCTCTTTTTGTTGCTCCTTGGAATTAGTTTACAAAATTTGATAAATATATCTCATAAATTAATGTAAGTTTTGAAGGGTCTCTGGAAGTGTCAGCACTTCGGATGAGATAATGCTACTATTTATTTATTTATTTGGGAGAGAGTGGGGATGAGGGGGCAGAGGGGCAGAGGCAGAGGGAGATAGAGAATCTTAAGCAGGTGCCATGTTCAGCACGGAGCTGGCCGTGGAGTTTGCAACCCTGAGATCATGACCTGAGCCAAAATCAAGGATCTGACACTTAACTGACTGAATGACCCAAGTGCCCTGAGAAAATGCTACTTTATTATTTTTTTAAGTTTGTATTTATTTATTTATTTATTTATTTAGAAAGAGAGAGAGAGAGAGGGCACAACCTGGGGGAGGGGAAGAGGTAGAAGCCGACTGTGCTCTGAGCAGGGAGCAAGATGCAGGACTCTATCCCAGGACCCTGGGATTCTGACCTGAGCTGAAGGCAGATGCTTAACCTACTGAGCCACCCAGGTGCCCAATAATGCTACTTTAAAAGAAGATTCCAGTTAGAAAAGTCAAAGCACTATGAATTAAAAGTAAATGCTCTTATTATTATATAGAATTTTATTTGCCAATAGAATTATATTTTCTCCTGAGATTATATGGTAAAAATCCTTCACATTTCTCTTTACATTTAATACAAATTTAATAATTTATTTTAAAACAGTATGATCTTGTAGAATGAGTGAGGTCTTCTGGGTCAGAGATAGTGAATTTTTTTTTTTTTAAGATTTTACTTACCTATTTGACAGAGGGAGAGAGAAAGCAAGCATAAGCAGGGGGAGAGAGAGAAGCAGGCTTCCTGCTGAGCAGGGAGCTTAGTGTGAGACTTGATCCCAGGACCCTGGGATCATGACCTGAGCCGAAGGCAAATGCTCAACTGACTAAGCCACCCAGGTGCTCTGAGATACTGAATTTTTTAAACCTGGTATTCACTCCACTTGTATTGTGATTTTGGGGAAGTTACTTAAGCTCTGTGAACCTCCTCTGCAGACAGGATTATTAATACTTGTGTTTTTGCAGGTATATATTGTATATAGCTCTGAGAAATAAATGACATAAGGTCCTTAAATTGTGTAATATAAACTTGAACCCATAGGAGGCACTAAAAAACTAGAATTTTTATGACATTCTGTATTTGTTGTCTTTTGGTTTCTACATTATACTCAAGTTGAAGGATGGTAAATCCAACTTAAAATTTTTATATTCTTTACACAATGGGAATATTTGTTGAGTAGTTAATATTTATTTCCTTGTTGAGTACACACAGAAACATTTTCCTTAACACTTGAAAATGTTTAGTCAACAGTTTTCCAAAGGAGTTAACTGTATATGTTTTGAAGGTTCTAGTTATGTTCACATTTGTTTTTCCTTAATATTGTGGTCCATTAAAAAGATGTTATATACTTACATGCTAAGGGAATAAGTTTTATATGTAGTATTACTCAGTAAACATTTGATTTCATTGGAAATTTGAAGTAGTTTTAAATCTTAAAGTTCAGTTCAATAAAGTTCCTTCAATTTAAGGTTCTAGAAAGGGAAACTTAGAATCATTTGAACTCTTTGCACTGAGCAATTGAATTATTGATAGCTATCCTCCCATACAAGCTTTGCTTTGTAGTTTTAGAATTCATAAAATAATGAGAAATCCTTAAAATCTTACAAGGCTGTAATTTTAAGTAGTTAAGGTCTTTGCATTCTGAGAACTATTATTTTTAGTCCTTTAAAATGAAGTATTTTATATGGGGTGAGTAGAAATAATAGCAGTCTGGTTAAGGGCAAATAATATACTTTTATATATTTATAAAATTATACTTCATATGTAATTATAGGCAGGAAATATCACTAAGCATCACTAAATAGATTTTTTATGTTAACAACTAATAGAGATATTTAGAGGATGCTGTGTCTGAAAGGATGCCAGCAGAATTTGATTTGTACTGATACTGATCATTAACAAAATTATTTTGCTAATTCTCTTATTGTATCTTCTCAGAAGTTTTAGAGGTTCATTGTATAGTCTAAATATAATTGTAGCATAGTGTTTCTTTGGAAGTGTAAACTTTGCTGACTTTAAAATATCAAATTCTCTGCTTTTATATATTGGCAGTACTCAAGTATACATAGTCTTCATATTCTATCTTGGCCTTTAGATGGCAGCATTGTCTTTGTATATTTCAGTGACATAGCTTTTGTGTCCTTGTGTCCTTATATTAACTATAAAGATATAATCCTTGTACATAGTTTCTGCAGGTATTATGGTTTCATTTTTGTCCTTTAGGTGGTTGTAGTGTGAATATTTCTTTAAAAAATTTGAAATATTAGTTGCATCTATAATGTTACATTATAAACTTGCTATTTCACACAAAATAGAAAGCTATTTGAACATTCTCTGTGGCACTGATTTAAGTAAGGTAAACATTAGGGGAAGGATTCCTGTGTTTGTCAGAGGGAGAAGTTTTACTCAGGTGGAAAGTGAGGAAAATGACTTTACATTTTAAGACTCAGTGAGTTATGGTGAGGTAAAGTATTGAGAGCGTAGCGTGTACATGTAAAATCTTCCTCAACAGAGAATGAATTTATGTTTTAGTCATTTTTGAGTGAGACAAGTACCATGATCCTCTATGATGTATTTTGTATTTGCTATAAATCTGTTGTATAGATGTTAGAAATAGATTTGAAGAATGCAGCTATGATGAGCTTCTTGCATATTATATACAGTTATTTTCCTTCTTCTGGTGATGGCATTTATATCACATCTGTGTAGTACTGGCTACAAAGTTATTTTTAAGTCATATTTAGTTTGTATGTACAGTTATTGATTACCTAGACACCTTTTTAAGTCTATTCTCTTTGCTTCTTTACTCTTCTTGCTCCAGATTCTGCTCCTTTACTAAAATTTGGACAGAGAGGTTCTTTGGCTGTCTTCTTATTCAGTTGTGTTGGGGTCAGATGGATTGGATTATCTGCCAGTTATTATACAACCTGACATTTTAAAGTACTAGGATTTTATAATTTATTTCAAAAATAGCTTCTATGAGGGTCATTATATTTTGTTTAGATCTGTATGTGTTGTGTTTATTTAGTCTCTCTCTCTCTCTCTTTTTTTTTTTTTTTTATACCTTCTACTCTATAGAGTTGAGTTGTGGACTACTAGGATAGGTTTCTGAATAACCAAGAAAGTAGTAATGTATTGTGTGTATGCTAGTACACATAATGTATTATGAATAGATTTTAGAAAATTTTACAGAAGTAATAAATGTTTCCTGGTTAAAACTTGATGTCCTGAAAGTTGATTGTGAACTTTTATTTTTCAATCTCCCAATGAATTGTTGCTTTATTAGTTTTATAATTATATGACATCTCAGAGAGTTCTGTGGTGGTTGCCATGACATTTTTTATGATGTTTTTTGTTTCTCATTTTATTATTATTTTTTGGAGGTTTGCATGCATGAATTCACCTCTTCAGGCCTCCTTAGAGGCTATAAGCATTTTGAGGGGTAATTGAGGCAAATATCCTATTTAAACTGAACTAAATTCAGTTCATACCTTGATCCTAAAGTTTCTCTCTCTCTCTTTTTTAAAGATTTTATTTATTTACTTGACAGACAGAGATCACAAGTAGGCAGAGAGGCAGGCAGAGAGAGAGAGAGGGGGAAACAGGCTCCTTGCTGAGCAGGGAGCCCGATGCAGGGCTCGATCCCAGGACCCTGAGATCATGACCTGAGCCGAAGGCAGAGGCTTTAACCCACTCAGCCACCCAGGAGCCCCAATTCTAATGTTTCTTACTCATGTGACTTGGGTTAAGTTCTTAATTTTTGTGCTTTCATTTCCTTGTTTGCAGAAAGGGCATAATGCTATCTCAAGCATGTTCTTATGAGCATCAGACTAAATGAGATTTAGAAGGGAAGTACCAAATGTGTTTTATGGTCCCCAAAATAAGAAGTCTTCAATAAACGTTACTTTACTTCCTCTTTCTTCCAGAGTTTACTTTCTGGAGTCTACCAATTTGAATTGGGCTGTTACTGCCCAATATTACCTACAGTAATCTGATTTCACCCTTAAGCTATTCACGGTTTCATTCCTCTTTGCTGCTTGGTATGATTTGAGGTTGTTGCTCCGCTAAGTAAATGCGCTGGTAGTCATGTTATCATCAACTGGCGTGTGTAAAGTAAACATTTGCATCAGAGTTTAAATAGCAGTAGCTAATTCAGCATTATATTAAGGCTTGTGTTTCCTGACTTTATTGCTTTTCACCTTAGAGTTATTATATTAAGGGATTTAGTCCCCCTCTTCCCATTAATTCCCCATCTGCATTTCTTTTATTTTATTTCTCAAACACTCCTTGTGTGGTAAATTTACTTGTAATCCCAGACTTAAATAATTTACATTTGTGAGGGATTCCCTTTTCTAAATATTCATTTTAACTTCCAAATCTCCTAGGGTAGATATTTGCCTTCATTGTCATTTACCCTCTTCTTCTTTTTTTTTTTTTCCCTCTTTTTTAGAGTGGGAGAAAAGTGGGGAAGGGGCAAAGAGAGAGGGAAGAGAGAGAACCTTAAGCAGGCTCTATGCTCTCATCATGGAGCTTGATGCTGGACTTGATCTCATACCCTTGAGATCATGACCTGAGCTGAAATCAAGAGTTGGATGCTTAACTGACTGAGCCAACTAGGAACTGCCCTTTTCTCTCTAAATGGAGTAGGCATTTACTAACTTACATCCAGAGTGGCAATTTCCAGTAAACCCTGGTGCAGGAATGTGGCACTGTAAAGAAGGTGACCTAAAGATACTGAACTTTATCTTATTATTGAATGCTACATTTCAGAATTTTGGTGGCATTTGTTGTTATTTAAAAATATTTAGTAATTACTTTTTATTGAGTATAATGTGCCAGGCAGGATGCAGTTTTACATAGTTAATCCTCAGAACCATTATATGAGGCAGTCTATTTTTATTCTGTTTCACAGATGAGGAAATTGAGACCTAGAGAGGTTAAGTAACAATAAATAAGTGTCAAAGTCAGGATTGTAACCCAGATCTGTTAGATACCCAAAGTTCTGTCCTCAAGCCTTTTCATGGAAATCACAGATGGAGTTAATCTCTTTGCCTTCAAACCATGCAGTAATTTCCAAAAGACCTTATCTGCCTTTAAAACACTTACTGACAGGTGCTGTGAGATGTCAAAGGAAGAAGTTAATTATTAGCATGAGCAGAAAAGAGACATATCTTTTTGCTAGGATGATAACTGATTTCAGGGGAAGTTCCAATGGAGACATATTGAAATCTCTTCCTGGAAAATTCCCAAAATTATCAAAGGAAAATGGTTTTATAGATGGTGTTTTATTTATTTATTTTTAAAGATTTTATTTATTTATTTGACACAGAGAGAGAGAGATCACAAGTAGGCAGAGAGGCAGGCAGAGAGAGAGGGGGAAGCAGGCTCCCCACTGAGCCGAGAGCCCCATGCAGGGCTGGATCCCAGGATCCTGAGATCATGACCTGAGCCGAAGGCAGAGGCTTAACCACTGAGCCACCCGGGTGCCCCCATAGATGGTGTTGAATATTCATCTTAATCCTATATGAATATGAACATAACTTTAATAGTAGAATTGCTTTCTTTATGCAAAATATTTTACTTTGTAAAAGCATAGTGTTTTATATTTTTTGTGAAATTTGTATTTAGAAGCTAAATACTATTTCATTTTTGTCCAGATTTAAAAGAAATTTGAATGAATCAGTGAATTGGTAACTTTCTACTCTGTTTCTTAATATTGCCTCAGATGTTCATTCAGTTCATTTAATATTTGAATACCTAGCATGGGCCAGGCTCTATGAGAAGTGTTGAGAAATTAAGTTATACTGCTAAAGGGAGGAGATCCCTGTCTAGTTATAAAAGTGCTATGGAAATGCCAATTATAAAAGTAGTTACTTCTATAAGAGATAAGAGAAGAATCAGGAAATCTTATAAATAGTAGCTGACATTTGAACTGGGTCTTGAGCCATATATAGTGTTGTGATGATTATGGTACAGGTGAACATTTTCTGGGGTGATTGCAATTGTGGAAAACAGCACTAACAAAGACAAGGCATTGTGAAAATATATGGAATGTTTAATATGTTGGGGGTGTTAAAAGAAGATTTTATAGGCAGGGCAGTGGGGGAAGTAAATTAAGTAGAAGTGGAAGGAAGTGAAGGAAGGTTGGGATCAGGATAAGACTTTTGAATGTCATGCTGAGGAATTTGTGTGTCTCTAGGTAATGGGAAATATAGCATGGGATTTCAGCAAATGTGAAATTGATCAAATTTTGGGATCTTATATATATTTTTAATTTTGAGAAATTAAGGAAAACAGAATACAAAAACTGATGCCCATCATCTACACATTGACAATTGTTTAACATTTTGTTAAATTTGCTTCTTTTTGAATTAATAAAGCAAATAAATTTTAAGTCTCTATTGTCTTGTTCCCCATATCATTTCCACTGTCTCCTAGAAACAACTACTGTGATGACCTAAAATGCTTTAAAAATTAAAAAGAAAACTTTAACATACATAGTAGACACCATGAACAATATAGTATAGTTTAGTGTGTATAACTATATATATAGTTTATAAACTATAGTTTTTGTAAACTATATACAAACTATAGTTTGTAAACTATATATATAGTTTTTATCTGATGTTATATTGTTAAATATCTGTTTTACAAAGTACTTATCAGCCTACAGTTTGCATTTTTACTTTTTAAAAAAATATTTTATTTATTTATTTGACAGAGAGAGAGAGTGAGAGCACATGCAGGGGGAGCAGCAGGCAGAGGGAAAGGGAGAAGCAGACTCCCAGCTGAGTAGGGAGCCCAACACAGGGCTCAATACCAGGATCCTGGGATCATGACCTGAGCTGAAGGCAGACGCTTAACAGACTGAGCCACCCAGGTGCCCTTAAATTGTTTTTTGACATCTAGCCATAATGAATATGTAATTCATTCTTTGTAACTGTTAGTGTTCTGTATAGGTATATTTTATCCATTCCTTACTTACTGGAGGACACTTGTATTGCTTCCAGTGTTTTACCATTATAGACAGTGTTGCAGTAAAATCCTTGTGTAAGTCTCTACACTTATCTGTTATGAATTTCTCTAGGAGGGGCACTCTGCTCAGCAGGGAGCCTGCTTCCCTTCCTCTTTCTCTGCCTGCCTCTCTGCCTACTTGTAATCTCTGGCTGTCAAATAAATAAATAAGAAAAATCTTAAAAAAAAAAAAGAATTTCTCTAGGATCTATATCTAATAATGTAATTAAGATATGTATATTTTCACATTTTTACTACATCATGCCAAATTGCTCTTCACGAGTAATTGAAATCAGTGTTTGCAGGTTTATCCTGATAGATTGACAACTTTTTTGAGGGCAGGGAGTATCTAGTTATTCTCTTATCCATCCTCCATCATTGTGCACATAATAAACATTCAATAAATGTTGGTTTAGTGACAAATGGATTATTACTGAATTGAACATACTTTTAAAATGTATTTTTTCAAGTGTTTTTGGAATATGCTTTAAAAAGAAGATGGATTTAAGTATATTTAAAAAAGCTTGAAAACTAGCTTAAAGATTCAGTCAATAGTTTTCTGACTTCTCACATAAGTAAATTTCTTTGTTTTAGATATTATATTAGTGACACCATTCTTTATGTATCAAATGTATCTAGCCAAAGTCACTAATGAAGAAGTATATTCTAGAATGGTTTCTTTTAACAATACGCAGTTCTGAACAACTAGATTATAATTTATATTCTTATCAGAATTACATGGACTTATACATTCTTACTGTTAACAAAATTAGTTTGTTTTGTTGAATAGTATTTGAAAGACCCACTTTAATTAAAAGCAGATGTTATTTGGCACACAAATAATTTGAAAAAAGCAAAGTTAAAATATTATTGGCAGATTTTTCAATCTGAAGAATAAATATGTTTTTACTCATTGTATATTTTTTGCTAAAGCTTACCCTATCTCCTTTTAATCTATTCTTACCTTTCTCCTGTGGGTATTCTTTTTTTAATGTTTTTTAAAATTATTTTCTCTTTTTAAAAAAATTATAAAAATTTCATTGAGATTTTTATTTTAATTCCACTGTAGTTGACATACAATGTTATATTAGTTTCAGGTGTACAATAGAGTGACTCAACTATTCTATACATTACTGTCATCATTAAGTGTATGCCTCTGGGTATCTATAATAGGTATTTTGCTAAGAGCATAAATGAATTGTATTCCATCATTTGAAAGGCATAGAAAACCTTGTGTGCGTATGTATATCTTTGTGTGTGTGTTTTGTGTCTGGTGTGTATACCTTTTCCTCCCCTGTGTACCAGTGTGGCATGGAGGGCTGGCAGTGAGTTGAATAATATCCAAAGAATTTTTATTCAAAATGCAGTAGTTTTTTACCCAGCATATTTACTTGCCTAATTGTATTAGTTTAGTAAAATTAAAATTGGTTCACAAACTCAGGACTTATCAAGTGATGATATGAGTGAGATGCTCAAATGCAAATAGCATCTCCGGAGGAAGCTAACCTATTATTACAAGTTCCAATACAGATAGTCCAGTTTTGACAATGCAGATTTTATTATGGCTAAAAATAGCAGACTCCAAATGGTATTTACATAGTCTTCAAAAATTTTTTTTTGTGGATGGAATTCTAGATTACTAAAAATATCCAACTTGTTTTGTGTTTAAAATTTATAGTTGGTAGTTATTTCTAGTGTTGGGATTCTTTTGCTGGTGTTATTTTCCATTTACATATTGTTTACTTTGGAGATTATTTTTTTTAGAAGATGTAATTTTTGTTTATTTTCTTTTAGCACCACATGTTTAAAAAATCAAAGATTTGGAGCAAGTCAAATTATCTTAGATATAAGTGTGAAAGTGCTGTCTAGGGCTTGTACTCAAGTGCTGGTTACAGGAAATTGTGGATTGAGAGGAAAAGCCTAGTCATTAGACTTAACAAATAGAAATTTTCGAGCATTGGATGGCATTGGGATCCTGGGAGTGCATTAGGCTTGTCAGTTTAGGAGTACATGTTCTTCAGCTACCTTTCTAGACTGTCAGTCAACAAGTAAGATGTATTGTTTGGATCTAGTTGGCTTGTGTTTAGCTTTCCACAGTAATGAGGTGCTAGGGTTTTAAGATATCTAAGACTTAATCCCATTTATTATTTTAGTGGTTAATCTTAAGGGGAAAAGAATTAGCGGGTTTAGGGGTTTTTTTTGTTTGTATTTTTAGATTTGCCTTTCTGAATATCATTTACAAACTACAGTTGAATTTGGCTACCAGGTGATAGGAAGCTTCTTTTCTAGCATTTTTTACAGTTATTGAAAAGATAAGTTGCTATGAAAGTGCTATGCCACTTGGGCTTTCACCAGTGATCCTTTCTCCAGGTAAAAGGTCTACAGATTGTGCTCCTGTCTAGGTAACTTGTGTGGTGAGTACTGTTCGTATTCCTGCTACCAGACTTTGCCTATTCATATTATACCCAGGTTATCTTCCTTTGCTGTCTTTCTTGAAGTTCTTGTTAAAAGTCTAAACATGAGTTGCCTGCTGGTCAGTTGAGGGCTGAATTGTCATGAGAGTGTTGGGGTAAATTCTTTTCTTTGGACTGTACCTTCTGGTTTTTAGTAGTTGAGAACCTGAAAAGCCAGATGACGTTTGTACTCTTTTGATATATACTTATTTTTTAAACTCTCTTATTGCATCTTACTTGTGTAGCCACATCAAATTTAGATCACAGAAATGATCAATATAGTATTTTTCTTTAGTAGCTACTGTACTTCACTATTTTGGGTTTCTAAAATATAATAGAAGTGGATTACTTCAGGCGTGTACTTGGGGGTAGAAAATTTATAGTGTCTATTACCAGGTTTTCATGGACTGTTTTTGATTTAAGCATAAAATCTAGAATCTTTATCATTCACTTTAATATGATATATAAATGGATATATTAAGAATGTGTAATTTAAATAAAAATACTTATAAATCAGAGTCCTTCTAGTTGAACTATATTTGGGTGATTATTATCTTTTATTTTTCTCCTTTTGAGTATAGCTTTGAGAAAATAAAGAGGAAAATTATTGCTTAAATGCCTATCTGAATGCCTATAGATTATAAAATTATTTGCATGATGTATGTTAGCTTTTCATTTTTTTTTTCAAGATTTTATTTATTTATTTGATAGACAGAGATCACAAGTAGGCAGAGAGAGAGAGAGGAGGAAGCAGGCTGTCCGCAGAGCAGAGAGCCCGATGTGGGGCTCGATCCCACGATCCTGGGATCATGACCCGAGCCAAAGGCAGTGGCTTTAACCCACTGAGCCACCCAGGTGCCTCTAGCTTTTCATTTTGACTCATCTGAGAACATGGTAGAATTAGGTTAAGTTTTGATTTGTAGATTTTCTGACTAGGAAGTCAAATGAATTTCCAAGTTAACACCAGGTTAGTGTTAACTTTAAATATTTGAATATTATTTTGAGTAGCTTGATATTTCATATGTTTTAAGGTGTTGCAGGACATAATTTTGTACACATGTATACACCCTTCTACTGTTGACATATTAACAAGTATTTTTCTCATTATAGATAATTGTAGGAAGTTCTATTATGTGATCTTATATATACTCCATAAATTACATTTGTTTTAAGCTTATGAGTGAAGAACTTAATGCAAAACAGTGTGAAAGACAAAGATACATATTCCACTGAATTCAGTCATGTCCTAAGACATTTCCAAAGATTGACCTTTTATTTTTCATATCCACAATCCAGGAATGCTCTTGATAAAATACTGTTTTCATCTTTTCAGAAATCTATAATGGCTAACTTCAAAGATTGCTCCAGTTACTAGTCTCTATTCTCATTACATTATCAACTTGTCCACTTATTCTTCCTTTTTCTTATCATCTTGCCTTCTTCTAATAAGTGTTTGATATGTTCAAACTCAGCTAAATATTATTTTTGTCAAACTTTCTTTAAGAATTCCACATTTATTACCTTCCCATATCCTATCAGCTCTTTTTATATTTTATAATATTTTATTAATACATTGATACCTTGTTGTAGGTTTCAAGGCTTTAGTTTAATTGTATAAGCTCCTTGTAAGTGGGAGTGATAATGTCTTTTTTTTCAACATGTGGTTAGTATCTGACTCTATCTGTCAGTACTTAAATGACTTTTAGGAGTTCTTAAAATTAAAGGTCTTCTACATAAAAATCGTAAGGTTTTGAAAAGGACTGTTAATGAAATGAACCATTTAGTTCTGGAAAAATTACTTTTGTGACAAGGAAGAAAGCTTTAAAAATTAGCATTTTTAATGAGACACATTTTAATAACTTTTTAAAAAATTTTTTATTTATTTGACAGAGAGAGAATGCGAGAGAGTACAACCACACAAGCAGTGGGAGAGGCAGAGGGAGAGGGAGAGGGAGAAGCAGGCTCCCCACTGAGTAGGGAGCCCAGTGTGGGGATCTACCTAGGACCTGAGCTGAAGGCAGACGCTTAACTGAGTGAGCCACCCAGGCATCCCCACATGCCAGAAACTTTAAAGATGACTGTTTATACTTTGGTATATACATGTAATGTAGCTTTCAGTATGTAAGATTCAGTTTTTATTAACAAATGAATTGGTGAAATATGCTTTATTCTGTAGCAGTGTCAAGTGATTCTTCATTAGTGTTCATACCAGAAGAATGTCGGTGATGGCTTGAGAAAGTAAAAATCCCAAAGAAGTCTGAACTCTTCAAGAATTAAGTAGTTTTCAGGAAATGATTTTGTAAAAGTGAACATTGAAATTTGTGTCTTTGAAAATTTTTTATTGTTAATTTCATTTCTTGGTTTACATCCCATTGAGGATATTTGACTTTAGTGCTTCTACCAGTGCAGTTTTTTTTCCTGCTTTCTGACAGCTCTAACAAAAATCTCTCCAAGACTGCTAAGAATTGTGTTTTTTTTTCCTTTTGTAAAACTTTAATCACTTGAGTCTTGAAAAGATGGAAGTTATCAAGTTGCTTCTGTGGATTAGTTTGTTTAGAAGAGCTTGCTTTTATTGTTGCCATTAGAAAAAGATAGATGAAATGCATTTTTTGATAAATATCTTTGTTGCTTGGTACCAACAAAATGCGCCACAAATCTGGTGTTAAATTTACTTAGAATACTGATGTTGCATGCTTAGAGAGTAATATACTATACAGAAATGACACTGACAAGTATTCTTTCAAAAATACTTTATGTAAAAGTTTTAGTCCATAATTTCATAAATTGATTCCATTTATATTATTATCTTTTTGTTCTTTAAAATGTTCTGATGATTTTCTAGAGTCAAAAATTGGGGAAAGAATAACCAAAAAGAAGCATAAGTAGGCATCTTATTAGAATAATGCAGTTTATATGTTCCTTTTCTTGGAAACTGAAGTGGCATTTAGAAAACTTAAGGGAAAAAATTAGGCAAGTATTCACTCAGACAACTGTATTTTAAACTTGGGTTAAGATGTGTTTTTTTCAATCTAGAAGTGATATCTTTTTCTGGAACGTGTAGATGGTTTTACGCTGTAAAGTTAGTCCAACCATATAGGAGTCATCTCTGTTTCATATATAAAAGTGTATTTAAACCAGTCACATTTTCTAATTTTCCTTACATTATGATATTTTTTGATTGCAGAGTCAGAGTCAAGAATTTTTTGTTGTTTTTTAGAAGAATATAATTGGGCAGACTGCTGATCAGTATAAGAATAGGAGATATTTCATGTATAATCTTTTCTAGTGGTAAATCATTTTCACTCTAGTGTATGCATTTGCCTAGTGTCACAGGTTAATTCTTTAAATGTTTGTGCCTTTCCCTTTTCTACTAAAGCATACCTTTCTTCAGCTGTTAGAAACTAATTTCTTTCAGTTATTATAGTCAGCTTGTAATCACCCTAATGCTTACCTCCCATCTTTGCGATTTTGTATTTGCGCATGTCTAAGACTATTTATTTATTTTTATGCATTATAATATTAAAGGTGCACTAGATTTGCTTGCATATGTTATTGATCATGCACTTCCTTCTTCTGACCTTTTAAAAAGTTAAGAAAATTCCCGTTTCTTTAAAAAAAAAGATGATGACTTAACCTTGAAAGTGATCTTAAAGGCCTCCAAACCTGTTTCCTATAAATCCCTTTATTGCATGCCTAATAATGAGCTATCCATCCTTGTGGATGTGTGTGGAGAGGATTATTTATTGATGAATACTCAAGAACTCATGCATTATTTTAATGACAGTTGAAAAATTACTAATAGAATGGTGCCAAAATGATATTTGACCTGATTTTTCTTCTTTCTAGCATTTAGATTATTAATGCCTTAAAAAAAAAAAGATTACATAAACTCAGTACATTATTTAGACATGAGTAAGGAAACTTTTTCTCACACCAAATTAGTATGAGAATTTAACAATGGAAATGATTGCCTTTTGTGAATGCGTGCATTGTTTTAGGAGATCTTTCCATTTTTTGGTGGTGCTGGCAATACCCACTAAATAGTGGTCCCTGTAAAACTGTTTTGGTTTCATTTACTATTAACATGCTCATTGACAGCTGGCCTTTACTAATCTCACACCATGGGTTTGAAACTTTTTCCTTAGAGCTTTATAATTGAATTACAATACATTGTGTCCTTTGTTTTCTCCTGGAAAAGGATTTAAACAAACTTTCTATTGCACTTGTTGAATATGTATTTCATAGTAACCACCATGAAGTTTGCAGCATTTAAGAAGATGAAGAAACAAAGATAAAAGATACACATTCAAGAATGCTTGGTTTCACAGTTGCTGCATAATCCTTTCTGCTGTCATTGGTACCCTAACCCTGTACCTACCAGAACAAAAGAAACTGAATTGGAAATTGTGGGAGCTGGGGAACATTCAGTTGGCAGCCCATCGCATGGCCCATAGGCGATGTCAGGTCTCAGTTTGATGCCCTTTATTCTTTCTGACAGATGTGAGGTAGGGTCTATGAAGGGGAAGTCATTACTAGAGAGAGGGCAGTGTCAGATCAAAAGTAACCAGTGATCAAACAAGGTAAAGGGCTGTGGAAAATAGGCTCTCTTTCTGGCCTCAACACCTGCCTGATCACTGAAGGGAATAGTCCTTATGTGTCAGGGAAAGTTGATTTTCTTTGATGTACAGTGAATTAGAAGTCAGAATGGAAGCTTAACTGGAGTACAGAATATTTTTACTTCCTAGTTATTGGGCAATTTGGATGTTTAAATTTTTTACTTTAATTATCTAGAAGTTACAGAAGTCATCCTCTGTTGAATAAAATATTAAAGTTTTCCCATACTAACTTTGTTAACACTATGTATTTAGAGATAGTACTAATGAACAAGTTTTAGTGCAGTATAGAACAAGCTTTAGAAGTCACCAAACTCTTCTTTTAAGCATCTAATTATAACTTTAATCAGAACATTTGTAAACTTATAATGACTGTAAAGTGGAGAGTGCTCAACTTGGCACATAGTAGGTCCCTGCATGGTAAAATTTTGGAAGTTACTTCGCTAAGTAACTTCAGTAAGTTTGAATTAACTCTTTCTCTCTAAGTGCTTATTGTTATATTTTCTCTTAAGGTAGTCCTTTCTAATCAAGTCAGTTGAAAGAAAATTTAAAGAGAATCTCATTGGGGTTTTGTATGTATGGTTCTTTTTCCATGCCCTTTCATCTTTAGACAGCATATGACTAATGTCTAGAAGAAGGATGCTATTTTTATCTTTCATTAGCTTGCTATGTTGATAAATTGACAATTGAGACATTTTCTAAAAATTTCAATTATGGTGTTTTCCTTTACATTAATAGCAAAGATTTGATCTCTACTAGTTTTCATTGTCTCAACCTTCAATATTTTAAATAGTGCTGAATTTCATTCATTTCATAAGTAGTTAACAGTCATTTTATCCTCAAATTCTAGAAGTAAGATTTTCTTGGAATTATTGATTTTTGAACATGAAGAATAATCTTAGTGCCTCAGCCTTTTAAAAGTGATTTTTAATCTAATAATTTGTCTGACTCTATATCTTTTCATGAACTCTTATAATTGTTTTTGATACTCTTAGGTAACCTGAATCATTTTCCTTTATACATTTAAAACTATAAAAGAATATAAAATATATATTATGTTGTATTTATCATGAATATGTTTGTTTTTTAAAGGACTTTGACTTAGGAGTTCTTATGTTGACATTGAGTAAGATGTATTATAATTTTTTATTTGATTTATTTGGAATAAAATGTCTTATAAATTAAGATTCTGTATCTAGTCCTGAAGCTTTATGAAATTTAAGAAATTTTAGTACAGCTGTATCACACACTTAAATACAAGTAGACTCGTGTTTTTTTTTTTTTTTAATTATGGGAGTTTTAGGTGTATAGCAATATAACATTTTTGATATGTTTGCCCTGAACAGCATCTGAAGGACTGCAAATTGAAACCAATATGATAATATTACTCTGATTTAGGGAGGAGAATAATTTTGATTTGGGACTTGGTTCTTGAGAACACTTCTCCGGTCTCCCCTTCAATCTGAATATTTGCAAAAAGAATTTGAGTGTGCTGATATTTTAATACCATTGGGAAGAAACATTTGTGAAAGGTAAATTTCTTTAAGTAAATGTCAGTTTTTTAAAATGGACCTTAGCAGCATAAAATTTTGCTAGTCATAATCTTTGGTTTATGGCATACTATCATAATTGGTCCTTGAGTGATCTTATTTTCTTATAAAAGTTAATTTATCTAAAAATTATTTAACATTTACTCAAGAACCCCTGTCTTAAAGTAAGAACTAGTGTATTGCCAGTAACTTTCATCTACCCATGTATTCCTTCCCTTTCTCATCTCTGACTCACCTTTACAGGTAACTAGAAGTAACCACTATCTTGAATTTTATGATTATCGTTTTTCCCATTTTGTTATGTATGTATATGTGCCTAAACAAAAGATCAGTTTTTTTTAAACTTTTTATTTTTTTTATAACCGTATAATGTATTATTAGCCCCAGGGGTACAGGTCTGTGAATTGCCAGGTTTACATACTTCACAGCACTCACCATAGCACATACCCTCCCCAGTGTCCATAACCCAACCACCCTCTCCATACCCCCTCCCCCTAATAACCCTCAGTTTGTTTTGTGAGATTAAGAGTCTCCTATGGTTTGTCTCCCTCCTGATCCCATCTTATTTCATTTTTTCCTTCCCTAAACCCCATAACCCCTCTCCTTGCCTCTCAAATTCCTCATATCAGAGAGATCATATGATAATTGTCTTTCTCTGATTGACTTATTTTGCCTAGCATAATACTCTCTAGTTCCATCCATGTTTTTGCAAATGGCAAGATTTCTTTTCTTTTGGTGGCTGCACAGTATTCTATTGCATATATATACCACTTCTTCTTTATCCATTCATCTGTTGGTTGACACTTGGGTTCTTTCCATAATTTGGCTATTGTGGACATTGCTGCTATAAACATTTGGGTGCATGTGCCCCTTTGGATCACTACCCTTGTTTGCTTTTTAAAAGAAGTATCAAATAATTTTCTAAACATATAATGGTATTATTTCTTTTTTTTTCTCAATGCATACCAATCATTTGGACAATTTAATGGAAAAAAGTTATCACATGGTTTATAGTAGTCATTAAATACATTGATTTATGATATTTGAGAGAATAGAAGCTAAGCTTACAGGTAAAGATTGAAAGTGTAGTGACATTTTATGCCCTGGAAAATGATATGAAAGCTTGGAAATAAATAATGCTGTAGTTTCAGTTGGTATAATTCTGTAAAATATATTCTCCTTGGTTTCTTTATGGTTACTAGCTACATGGATCAATTACATATTTTTTATAAGCCCTTGGGGAATCTGGGTGGCTCAGTCAGTTAAGCATCTGCCTTCAGCTTGGGTCATGATCTTGGTAGTCCTGGATTGAGCCTTGCATCGCATTCCCTGCTTAGTGAGGAGTCTGCTTCTCCCTCTCCCTTTGCTCCTCCCCCCACTTGTGCTCTCTCTTTCTCTCACTCACTCTCTCTCAAATAAAGAAAACTTTTAAAAAATAATTTTTTATAAGCCCAATATCTTACCATTTGCTCATTTTTAAGCATTTCTTGAATACTAATTACATACACAGTACTGTGCTTCCAGACTCATTTTTTGGGGTCGTGCCAGCCCACTTTATAGTAACCTTTAAGTAATAGGAGAAATTTCTTAGTATCTTTTATTTATCTTTAAATAGCCTGCTACAGAGGAAATTAATACCCCACAATCCTGGGATCACAACCTGAGCTGAAGGCAGATGCTTAACTGAGCCACCCAGGCACCCCTCTTCTAGTTTTTTTAATTTTAAAACTTTATTTTTTATTTTATTCATTTTTAAAGATTTTATTCCTTTCAGAGAGAGAGAGAGAGAGAGAGAGAGAGAGCACTAGCATGAGTTTGGAGGTGGGGGAGGGTGGAGGGAGAAGAAGATTCCCCGCTGAGCAGGGAGCCCTCTGTGGGACTCTATCCCAGGATTCTGGGATCATGACCTGAGCTGACGGGAGACCTTTAACTGACTGAGCCATCCAGATGCCCCTTTAAAAATTTTTTAAAATTGAAGTTCTTTTTGGTTGTTTGTAAAGATATTTTGCTTTTAAAAGATTTTATTTATTTAAGAGAGAGAGTGTGTGAGAGAGATCACAAGCAGTGGGGGAAGGGTAGAGGGAGAAGCAAATTCCCCACTGAGCTGGGAGCCCAATTTGGGACTCCATCCCAGGACCCTGGGATCATGACCTGAGCTGAAGGCAGAGGCTTAAAGTACTGAGCCACCCAGGTGCCCAAGATAGTTTGCTTTTAAAGAAAGACTTGTTTCATTGAGCCACGGTAGTACTTGGGTAGTATATGGGTTGTAGTACTTCAAGAATTAAATATAATGAATTGAGTTTGGGCATTATTCCATTGAATTAATGTATTAATTATTATTAGGATATTTATAAGGACATTGTTAATTGTACATATAGAATCCTCCCTTCTGAGAGCTTTCAGTTAAATATTCCCCCTGGTCATAGTACTAGGGAAAGCTAGACTTCTGAGCATTTGTTTTCTTTTATTATTTTATTACTGTGAATTTTATAAAAGACATTTTGGTTTCCTGTCCATCTTTACTTTGGCATCTTAGAACTCAAGAAACAAATTAGTAATTCATCTAGGGAAAAGCATTTCAGGACTTCTGTCCTTTTATTATACAGTAACTTTTGTTTTTAGCCCTTATGTTCCCTTGCCTTAGTTTTCATTTTTTTTTTTTTTTTTCTTGTAGGGTTAAAGTTTCTATGAACTGCCTCAGTTCCTTTTTGGAAGAGGAGGGATATACCTGAATACAAACAGAAATACTTGCCTAATCACATTTTAACTTGAAAACACTTTCTTTGAATAGGCAATTGTGATATAATGGGAAAAGCTTTGGAGCTTGAATTAGGAAGATAAAGGCTTAAATATTATCTGTATCCCTTCGTTGAGTAACCTTGAGCCAGTGTTTCTGAGGTGGTTTTCATGTTAATAGCATTAATAAAAATATTACCTTAGATAGCTTGTGTACAAGTAGTAGTCTCATGTTAAGTGATCAGTAACATTTTTCCTTTAGCCATTTATCTGTCAAGTTGTTTTTAAATATTAAAAGCTGACCATAATTTAAAAAAATATTGGGGGGGAGGCACCTGGGTGACTAAGTCAGTTAAGCATTGGACATTTGATCTGAGTTCAGGTCTTGATCTCAGGGTTGTGAACTCAGGCCTCTCACTGAGCTCTATGCTGGATGTGTACTTTACTTAAAAAATATATATATATTTGGGAGGATTCTACAAAATACTGAGAAATAACTCTGTAACCAGCAATTGCACTACTAGGTATTCACCCAAAGGATACAAATGTAGTGATCCAAAGGGGCATCTGTACCCCAGTGTTTATAGCAGCAATGTCTACAGATAGCCAAACTATAGAAAGAGCCCAGACGTCCATCAACAGATGAATAGATAAAGATGTGGATATATATATATATATATATCTCCACATCATGGAATACTAGTCAGCCATCAAAAAAAATGAAATCTTACATTTTCAATGACACAGATGAACTAGAGGGTATTATGCTAAGCGAAATACGTCAGTTGGAGAAAGACAATTATGATTTCACTCATAGGTAGAATTTAAGAAACAAAACAGAGGGTCATAGGGGAAGGTAGGGAAAAATAAAATAAGACAAAATCAGAGGGGGAGGCAAGCCATAAGAGACTCTTAACTATAGGAAACAATCTGAGGGTTGCTGGAGGGGAGGGGGGGAAATGGGGGTAACTGGGTGATGGACATTAAGGAATGTATATGATGTAATGAGCTGGGGGTATTTTATGTAACTGATGAATCACTGAACTCTACTTCTGAAATTAATAAACACTGTATATTACTTGAATTTAAATAAAGTAAGAAGACACTGAGAAACATAAGAGGCCTACATAACCCCCTTACTGTCATAAAACAATGTGTATGCATAGTTGTGGAATTCTAATAATATAGAAAAGTAGAAAATGAAAAGCGAAAGACCTTGCTAATCCTTCTGATAATTATTTACAGATAACTTTCAATACATATAACAATATGCATATGTTCTTATTTTAAAAATTTATACTACATATTCTCTTCTACAATACATTATTGCTGGATAGTTAGGGTCTTTCTTTTCTCTCCATAACAAATGATAGAGCCACAAGTTTCACTGGTCTTCTATTTTCCTTATGTACCCCCCCTTTAAGATTTTTATGTATTTGAAAGAGAGTGCACCCAAGCATGAGCACACGTGAAAAAGAGAGCAAGCAGGAAACAAAGGAAGAAGGAGAAACTCAAGTGGACTCCCCGTCAGGTGCAGAGTCCTACTTGGGGGTCAGTCTCACAACCCAGAGATCATGAACTGAGCCTAAATCAAGATTCAGATGCTTAACCGACTGAGCCACCCAGGTACCCCACTGTGTACCCTTTTTATGATACGTTGCCGATAATTTTGTTTAAACCAAGAAGCATGTCTTCTCTACATTATGGCTCTTTATTTCCATTCCTAATGTCTTTGTTTTTTCTTTTAAATAATGACTATATCTGCTGTTGGCATTTTCTGAGACCATCAAATAGTTCAACACCTGGAGGTAGAGATAAGAATAAACAAGGTGCTTTAAAAAATATTTGATACTCTATACTCATTCATATCATTAGGGAATGTATTTTTCTTAAGAAAAGTAACTGATGCTTTCCTTTGCGCCAGGCCAAAGGGACACATTGTGAGGTTTACCCCTACCAGGAGTTCTGCAGAAAGGTAGCTTTTGTGCCAGACAGATATGACTTCCAATTCTGGCATTACCAGTTTATAAGTTGTGGATTCCTTCTTAAGCGCTTAAAGATTTTGGACCTTGGATTCCCTTGTTTATAATTGGAGATGATGCCATCTGTTTTGGTCATTGAGAACATTAAATGGACTGAGATATAGCATATGTAAATTGCCCAACAAGCATCTTGGCATCATGAAATAATAATTTCCCTTTTATTCATGTTAACTTCCCAACTGCTATATCCCTTCTTTCTCTTCACAACCAAAGGAATTGGGAAGGAAATCATTGCTAGAGCTTTGCTGGTAGTGAATGCTTTAATTACTGAACGGCTTGACAAGGAGGAAAGGTAACTGCTTTATGTTTTAGAGTTCAGTGAGCCTTTCATCTTGGGGTGAATTCTGGAAGAGTCATATTTGACCACTTGTGTTTGCTTGATTTTTAAAAACTCTATTTATCCTTTTTACTGGTTTTATATTTTGTATTCCTGGAAACTTATATACAATTGTGATTCTAGTTGATTGATTTTTTTTTTCTTGGGTTCCTATCATTTTCTTTGTCATGAATTTTCATTCTTAGAAGTTAAATTTTCTTACTATTTAATATTGTATTCATTAAGTTATGAGCTACATCATGCCATCTATGATTCACTTGATTGCAAGTAACAGAAAACCTCACTCAACTTGCTCAGATAAGTTCCTTGACTCATGACTGAACTTTGTAGAAGTAGATCAGGGTTTCGGGTTTATTTGATTCAGTATCTTTTACAGTTGATTTATGGAACTGGTTCTTTTGGTCTCTTAGCTTTCTGCTTTGCTGTTTTCAATCTCAGTTTGGATCCACTTATAGTTCACAGATTGTTGGCAACAATTCCTAAGTACATTTTCTGTGTGTGTGATTATTAATTCCTTTTTATTGCTGAGAATGTTATATTCAATTTGATGTTTGGTACAAAATGTAAACAATGATTTATCCTCTCACCTGTTAATAGACTTTCTGGTTGTTTCCAATTTTTCAACTGTTCTACATAAAGCTATTATGAACGTTCATGAACAAGTCTTTGAGTGGACAAAGGCTTTCATTTGTCTTTAATAAATGCCTAGGATTGGTATAGCTGGATTACATAGTAAGGGTTTGTTTGAATTTTACCTTGTGAGAAACTGCCAGAGTTCAGCGAAGTGGTGTTCTGTTGTTTTATGCTTCTTCCAACAATGTTTGATAGCTTTATTTGACTATATCCTCACCAACAGGTGGTAATGTTAGACTTTTTAATTTTAGGTATTCTGATGGGTGTGTAGTGGTACTTTACTGTAGTTTTCCACTTGCTTTTCCCTGATGTCTGATGATGTTGAACACGTTTTTCTGTACATTTTAGCTATTCCTATCTCTTCTTTCGTGAAATAGCTGTACAAATATTTTGTCCATTTTTTGTTTACAAATTTGGTTATTTATCGAATTATAAGAGTTCTTTATATGTTTTGGATATAAGTTACTGTGTCAGATATATGCACTGTGATTACTTTTTGTCTGCCTTTTGTTTTCATTTCCTTTCATTTTCTTTTGAAGAGCAGAAGATTTTAATTTTGATGAAGTCAAATTTGTCATTTTTCCCTCAATGGTAAGTGCTTTGTGTCTTGTGTAAACTCGTTGCCTAGTGTCAGCTGTTTTTTCTCTGCTATCGTGTACTGTGCTGCTCCACTAGGGTATAAACTCAATGGGAGTAGGTTGCTTATCTGCCTTATTCACTGTTGTATCCTCTGCCCAGAAGAGTGCCAGGCATATGATAGTTGCTCTAAAGTAATTTTTGAATGAGTGAATTTTTTTGGTCTCATAAACTAGGAAATTTTAGCCATTATGTTTTACTCTCTTCTGTCTTCTGTATTTCACTCATGGTTAGACTGTCTTGTTTCCTTTAACTGATACCTTGCTTTTCTAGTCTCAACTGCTAACCCTTTAGTCCTAGCCCCTTTGTTTTTGTGTAAATTGCAGTATCTCATGCTTGTCAGATGTCATCCTTTCCCCCTTGGGTTTACCTATAAATCAGTTCCAAACAAATCAGTAAGATATTTACTCTGTTTCTCAATGATAATACTTTCTTTGGAAAGGTGTAGAAGCTGCTATCTTAGTAGTTCTCTTTCCCTTTGTTCTTATTCTTCATAGTTTTTAAAAACCTTTGTTTATTCTTCTCTTTCCTGGAATATTACCCCTTTTCCTTCTGTCAAAATAAATCCCAGGTATTCTTCAGGTCTTTTCACTTACTTTTAAGATCAGGTTTTTGCCTATCATCTTGCTGAGTATTGCTCAGTATTATATTTTGTCCTGTCTGTATTGTTTCTTTCTTGATAACAGTTGATGCATTTGGCTTCTTTCATAAGGTTTGATTACAAGGTGTTACTTCTTGGTTGATCACTCCTTTTCCTCCGAGACTGAATTTGATGGTGGCACATTGAATGGGAAGGTAGTACCTTTATATCAGTTTTTCACCTCTTCTAAAAATTATTTTATTTTTAGTTGTGGTAAAATACATATAACATAAAATTTGCCATCTAAACCATTTTTAAGTTTGCAGGTCACTAGTGTTAACTTCATTCACATTGTTATGCAACCAATCTCTAGAATTCTTTTCATCTTGGAAAACTGAGACTTTATACCAATTAAACAATAAGATTTATTTCTTCTCTCCCAAGCCCCAGGCAAGCACCATTCTACTTTCTGTCTTTATGAGCTTGATTTCCTCTAGATACCTCATATAAGTGGAATCATACAATATTTGCCCTCTTGTAACTGGCTTCTTTCACTTACCATAATGTCCTCAGAGTTCATCCATGTTGTAGCATGTATAAGAATTTCTTTCCTTTTTAAAGCTGAATAATGGCTTATATACCTCATTTTGTTTATCCATTCATTTATCAATGCATACCTCGGTTCCTTCCATGTTTTAGTTATTGTGAATAGTGCTTATATGAATATGGATATACAGATATCTTTTCAAGAGCCCTACTTTCAATTCTTTTGGGTACATACCAGAAGTGGAATTGCAGGATCGTATGGTAAATTCTACTTTTAATTTTTTGAGGAATTGCCATACTCTTTTCCTCAGTGGCTGCCCCATTTTCATTTCCACCAACAGTGCAGAAGCATTCCAATTTCCCTGTGTCCTTGCCAACATTGTTATTTTTGATAGTAACCATCCTAATGGGTATGAAATGTCATCTTATTGTGATTTTGATTTGTATTTCCCTTATGATTAGTGGTGTTTAGCATCTTTTCATGTGCTTGTTGGCTATTTGTATGTCTTTGAAGAAATGTCTATCCAAGTCCTTTGTCCACTTTTAACTTGGATTATTTTTGTTGCTGTTGTTGAGTTTTATGAGTTCCTTTATATTTCTGGGTATTAACCCCTTCTTAGAGATACATATGGTTCACAAATATTTTCTTCTGTTCTGTAGGTTGACCTTTCACTTTGTTGATTGCATCCTTCAATGCACAAACATTTTAAAATATTGATATAGGGGGCGTCTGGGTGGCTCAGTGGGTTAAAGCCTCTGCTTTCGGCTCAGGTCATGATCCCAGGGTCCTGGGATCTAGCCCAGCATCGCATCTGGCTCTCTGCTCAACAGGAAGCCTGCTTCCCTTCCTCCTCTTTTTCTGCCTGCCTCTCTGCCTATTTGTGATCTCTGTCTGTCAAATAAATAAACAAAATCTTTAAAAAAAATGTTGATATAGTTCAGTTTATCTCTTTTTACTTTTACTGCCTGTGCTTTTGGTGGCACCTCTAAGAAATTATTGCCAAATCCATTGTCATGAAATTTTTCTCCTTTTTTTTTTTCAAACAGTTACAACTCCTTTTTGGTAGTTTTATCTCTATGTTTAGATCTTTGATCCATTTTGAGTTAATTTTTATATATGGTGTAAGGTAAGATCCAGCTTCATTTTTTTGCATGAATATCCAGTTTTCACAGCACCATTGACTAAAAAGATTTCTCCACTGAATGGTCTTACCTCCTTTGTAAGGATTTATTTCTGGGCTTTGTATTCTACTTGACTATATGTCTTTATGCCAGTATCACACTTTTGATTACTGTAGCTTTATAATAAGTTTTGGAATCAGGAAGTGTGAGACCTTCAACTTTGTTCTTTTTCAAGATTGTTTTGACTATTCATGGTTCTTTGGGGTTTCATATACATTTTAGGATAGATTTTTTTTTTAATCTCTGCAGAAAGTGCCATTGGGATTTTGATAGGGATTATATTAAATTTTCAGATCCCTTTGAGTGGTAGTGACATTTTAATGGTATTGAATCTTTCAATCCATGAACATGGGCTATCTTTCCATTTATTAATTTTTTTAAACAATATTTTGTAATTTCCAGTATATGAGTCTTTGACCTCCTTGGTTAGGTTTATTCCTAAATAATTTATTCTTTTAGGTGCTATTGTATGTGGGATAATTTTCTTATTTTTTTCATTGTTAGTGTAGAGAAATACAATTGATTTTTGTTTGTTGGTTTTGTGTCCTGTAACTTTGCTGAATTCCTTTATTCTAATAGTTTTTTTGGTGTAATCTTTAGGGTATTTTATGTATAAGACCATGTAGTCTCTGAACGGGGATAATTTTACTTCTACCTTTCTCATTTGGATGCTCCTCTCACCCCAATTGCCCTGTTTTTGACTTCCACTACTATATTAAATAGAAGTGGCAAAAAATGGCATGCTTGCTTTATTCCTTAACTTAGAAGAAAAACTTTTACTCTTTCAACATTGAATGTGATGTTAGCTGTGGGCCCGTTCTGTCAGTTTTTATTGAAAAGTACTTATCATAGTCATTATAGAGTATACTTTTTTCTAGCCATAAATGAATCATGCTATATTGGCACTAACTTAAGTTTTGGGGGTTTGTCTTTTTTATTTTTGCAGGAGGTTTGCATACAGTATATTTCCAAGTAATATTCCAAGTAATGACTATATAGGCATTGATAAGGCCCTTGCTACTTCATTATTGTCTTTGGAAACATCTATTAAATAACTGATGGCGGTATTACAAATGACTTAAGAGAGCTAAAGTAGTGTTTTTTTTCCACTCACATCTGGCAAAATCAGCACTTTTTGGAACGGTTACTGGTTTGAAAATAAAATTCTTTTAAAAAATACATACCAAACCTATACCCCTGGGGCTAATAATACATTATATGTTAATTAAAAAATACATACAAAGAAATCTTGCTCCCCTATCTGTACCCGGTGTTTCCTTATGAAAATATGAGAAAGTAGAATCATACATTCTTATATTTTTTTCTTGTACAAAAAGTAGATAGTATTTACACAAAGGGTAGCATGCTGATTACACAAAAGTTAAATTAGTATGTGTATTGCACTTTTATTTTCTTTATTTCACAGATCTCTCATAACAGATGCATAATATCTCTCTCATTTTTTCGTCTTTTATAACTGATATAGTTGTTTTTTTTGGAGGTGGCATAATTCATTCATTCAGCATGTGATTGTTGAATACTTAGGTTATATCCACTCTTGCTATTACAAGAGTTGTCAGGTCATTTGTACATATATTATTTTGTACAAAATATAATTGTATTTGTTGTCAAGAGATTCTGAGAGTGGGATTGTTAGGTCAGGGGGATATTATTATTATTATTATATTGTTAGGTCAGGATACCTGATTTTGGTAGATGTTGTCAAGTTTTTCTCCTTAGGAATTATGTTGTTTTGCATTCCTGTAAATAGTGGAAATGGATTTAGAGTGCTTGTTTCCCACAGTGTTGCCTATAGTGTGTTGTCAGTATATTAGATTTTTGCCATTTTGATAAGCAAGAAATGGTATCTGACTTAGTTTTAATTTTTACTTCATCCTTTATAAGTCTGATTGGACATCTTTTCACGTTTCAAAACCACCGGGATTTCCTTTTCTGTGATTATTCATCCATGGCTCATTTTCCTATCAAGTTGCTGATCTTTCTCTTATGTATTCCTGGGCACTTTTTATTTATTCAAGATACTTGTTTTTTTAATGTGATTAGAGTTCTAAATATTTTTTCCCAGTTTTCATTTGGCTGTAGCCCACTTTTGCCACATAGAAGTTTTTTGTTGTGGTTGTTGTTTTTAAATCACCTTTTCCTTTTTTGGCCTCTGAAGTTTGTTATGTAGTTAGAAAGGCAGAAGTAGCACTTTATGAAGGCACTGGAATAACCTCAGGTAATGGGAACATTAGCAACATAAATTGTACAACTTGTTGTGTGGCAGAGACATTGAAATATTTTTAGGACAATAGAATGCAGATGTACTTTTATATAATAGCATTTAACACCAGTCTACATTTCTATAAATCAGATGCCATTTTTTTAATGTGAAAAAAGTGTGGAAATGATGTCTACCCATTCTTTCAGATCTGCACCAATAAAAGACATACACTTAATTCAATCAGCATTTGGAAAGAAGGCTCTTTCTCTACTCTTCTGTCCTCAAAAGAGAAGCAGAATGAATATTTTAAAATTTTTGAATATATCTCTAGTTGGAGTCACTTCATAGCAATTTCTTACAATTCAGTGCAATACTGATTCACTAATTAAAGATTTTAACTGTGAGTATTGCTATAGAATTAAACATAACACAACAAATGCATATGCGCCATATGATACGTAAGTAGTAGTAATAATAATAATTACTTTTATAGGCAATAGTTGTAGGCAACATCAAAATTATTCTCCTTAGATATATTATTGAATACATAACCTTAGGACACCCCTGCTAGGTGAACTAGTTAGTGATCATTTATTTAATTTTAGATATTTGGCATAAAGCTTTATTTGCGGATAGGCATTAAACTGTACTTTTCCTTTAAATTTGTATGATTGTTCTGAAATAAAAATCAGCATTCTCTATAAATTGTTAAGAGTTAATCTTTTTTTGGAAACACTGTTTGAAAGTAGCCAACTCAAATACATTATGTTGAAAATCAGGTTTATAAAGGCTTTGGGAATTACTTTAGTTATTTGTTTTTTTAGTTGCAAAATCTGGGATTTTCTTTTTTGAATAATCTAGCAATTACACATTTAGTAATTGATACTCTAATAAGTTGGAGCAAAATGTGTGGGAAGCAGAAAACAGTTTAGCCTTCCCTCAGATGTTTAAATAAAAACGATTGAATAAAATTAAAAAATTGTCAAGACATTTAGAGTCCTAGCGTATAAAGATTTTATTTGAAACATTTTTGTGTTCAATAAACTTGTGAAAAGGGATTGAATTGTTATAACTCAATTATGTTTTTAGTTCTCTTTTCTAAGCAAGAGAGAGGAAGCCAAAAAAATTTTTTGGATGCTTTCCAAGAGCTCTATGTGTGTGCATGAGAAGTTATAATCACTTGATTCGAGTCTGAGTTTTATTGGACAGGCTTGTCTGGTGGGTTAAAAACCCCTCATCCTCTCTCAGATGATAACTGGCTTGTTTTTCTTCCCTTAAAAGTAGTAAGAATTTGTTTTTTATAGCTATCACAGACCTAGTGTGACATAGGTCACTTTGGCTTCATATGCTCCTGGCTTAAAGAAAGAATGAAATATGAAAAGACAAAAACAAAGAAGGGCGTAAAAGAGAAGGTAAGGAAAGGAATAATTTTCAAGGTAAAGGAACTGGAGACCACTGAGGATTAAAAATGATGAAATAAGTTGAAAGTAGTAAGAGATAAATATACAGTGCTAAATGAAGAAAGATCTCATTATCATCTCAGAAAATTTTTTTTCAGCTAAGAGAATGGATTTTTTAAAAGAATATAATATCAAAACTGAGTGTTTTTAAATGATGTGTAAATAATATTCAAGGCCAATAGATCACTTTTGGATCTTAGAAAACAATTTTGGGCCATGTTTGATAAACTTATTTTTCACTGCCCACATTTCAGATACACTTATTTGAGGAAAAATATTGCTGTTCACTTTTTGGTAGTGTCTAGCGTAGATTCTAGAGGTAATTATTCTACTTTGTGTGGTAATAGTTACACATTTACAAATAACTAATTTAAAAAGTGGAAGTTATAAAAACCTTTAAATTATATTGTTTTTCTGAGAGATAATTCTATCCAACTAAAATAATTTTTGATTGTTGATTTTTGTTTATCTAAAATATATTCTTAGGGGTATTCATAAATATTTTCAAAATTATTTTGCATATAAGATATACAATTTAATGCTGCTATGAAAACATTGAAGTGTTCATATTATTTTGAATTTCTTATAAGTAAATTCTTTTGAAAAAATTAAATAATTCAAGCTCATTGTTAATACTTTTTGCATTGTAGTACACAGTTAAAATTCATTACATACAACCTTCCCATAATGGTAGTTGTTTGTTCTAATCAAACTGGGAATGCTTTAATCCAAGAAACATGATACTTAATTTTGTTTTACTGTAGGAGTAATGCAACACTGATAATTTTCCTATCTTGGAAAATTTCATAGAAAGTACATATTGATGTATTTTAAAATGTCTTAATGGGAATGATGATTTTTTCCCCCTCTTTTACTATCTCTGCCCATTCTGCACTTAGAATGATCAGTTTCAAGAACAAGATTGGTTATGTAATTTAACACAATTATGTAGAAGAAAATTTTAAGTAGAGTGGCTTATTTAAAATACTTCCTTTGTTGTCCGTCTGTGTAGAATAAAACGATTGGAAGGCAGTTAGGGGGAGTAGACAAAGCAGAATGTTCCAGCTGTGTCAGATTAAGCATAGTCAGTTGTGATTGGGTTTGGCCTTGTTTTGGAGTTGTGCTATAACTTATTTTTTAAGTGAATATTTAATTTCTTCTGTGATTTTTAAAACAATAATGTTAAAAACCTTTTAATAATTAATTGTAGCTCTCCTATCATAAATATAATGGACGTTAGGCAGTTGTTTTCATAACCATTACTTATTGGGCTTATGATTTTAATGCTGGGTGTGTAATGTGGGTGGGAATGTTAAACATTTCAGTCTGAGAGAAATTGTATCTTGTGTGCTGTTTACATGTACTGCAATTCTAAGTCTCACAAGCCTGTAATATTGGGCTATTATTTTCTGTTTATGGTTGTATACAGAACCCAGAAAAGCTGAATTAAACACAGTTTTGATGAGGAAGAACTAAAATAATACCTTGTATCTGAAAATATCATATACAAACAGTAAAAGATACTAAATGCTGTCAGTCTTTAAAACCAGTTATCACTTCTTGCCTTAGAAATTTCAGGGCCTCTTTGCATGTTGGTTATTGAGGAACACTTTTTTCTATATACTTTTCTTTTTAAGGAACATTGGATTTTTTGGGATTTATTTAAAAATAAAAATAAAAATGATTGCAAAGATATTAACACTTAACACCATGTAAGATGTATAATAGGAGATTAGTAATACTTTTGCTTGATATTTGTACAACTTACTATTTCATTTAAGATGTAGGAAGGGTGAAAACCTGCTAAGACATTAAGTTACTGGATGTGGTATTGTTCTCTTTTTGAGTGTGATTTGTGGCTATAACTCACTAGTATTATTTTAAAATAAATTAGTTGAAAATTTTTAAGAATACAGGATGTCTTTTTATTGTGTGTGTGGGTCTTTTCCTTTATATTAGAGAACCCAGCATTCACTTGTTAGGAAAAACATTCACACTCTCTCTAAAGCTGTCTATTAGTATGTTATTTTATCATATGTATAGGCATGGAAATGTTTTGTGAACTGTTTCATTAAAGTCATTTTAGGTTAGAACCATATATTTAATTTTATTGTTATTTAATGATCTATTAAGGATTTTATTTTGGCAAATACATTTCCAATAAAAACAGTTAAGTTTTATGTGATTGTTTATTTGCTGATGCATAGACTGATAGGGCTGCATAGATAGGATGCTTTTGCATTTAAATCACTGGATTTGTAAGGTGCAAATATTTTGATGCTATATTATACTATTTGATTTGATCACAGAAATTTCCTATAGGTCTTGGGATAGAAATTTAATCATACTGCTTTAAGGTAATATTTTTAATATGACTAAGTGTTATGTGCATATTGGTATAATTTTTTTGTGAATTTGGGCATATTAAGATGTATAGAAATGTTTTCTTATGTACTTCATTAAGGTGGTTAATCTTCAGTGTAATAAATCTTAATTTTTATACCAAAAAATACTTGAGAGTATTTTCTTCAGCAAATTGCAGGAAAATCATTGTTATCATTGAAAGTGCTCTTTGTATCTGATTTTTTTAAAAGTTACGACCAAAAGTTTGGTAGTATGACTGTAAAAAATGAATGAATATATGCAGGATTAATTTTTGAAACTAATATGTCAACTTTACATGTTTTTAAAAACTTTTCATGGAAATTACTATCAGAAAATTAACATTTAGCAAGACACATTCCACTTAATACCTGTTAGGATTTGATAGAAACGTAAGTCAGAACTAGAAATTGAGATTATTTTTTATGATTTGTAATTATTATTATAAAGAATTTTAAATGTGATGGATAAATACACAAACAAGTAATTTTTAAAAGCCTAAAATGGACCAAATTATATTGGGTCAATGTCAAAATTGGTATTTTGTATAATTAGTTGAGTTTACAATAAGTTACAAGATTGCTAATAGTTAATAATTTGGTATAATTTAGTGATTACTGATCTCTAAAATGTCAATAGTATAATTTCCAATATATATTATTTATTTTATGGTCTCTTCTGGTATGCTGTTATTTAATTTGTCATTTATTTGTTTTTAGAACATGATAGTGCTGTTTAAAAATTAATAGACTTGATTGGCATGGCTAAACCATATGGAATCTAGTTTGTTTAATAATGAGTAGGGATCATCGAATACAAGAAATCAGTATTCTGAGTTTGAAAATGTTTCTCACTTTTTTGTTTTGGTATTTTAATGTTAAAAACAGTTCATATTTAAAGACAGCTATTATATATGTATAAACTTTTGATTGCCTGCCATACAAATGCCATCTACCAATGATGACTAATGCTTGTGTTGTGAAAGGTAGGATTTTACCAATCATCTATTAAGTGTCTTTTAGGTTTAATCTGTAATCTGTGACAGAAGTAATTTGTTATTATAGAGTTATTTCATGAAAAATTAAAACTTAAAATTGGTATTGTCATGTAAACATGGGTTATATTTCTAATACAATTCTTTGGTTGTTGGTAATCTTTTAAAAATGTACTTGTCTTGTATTTTAATAAAAAGGATCACCTTTTTATCACCTTTAAAGTTTTTAGATGGTCAGGTAAACAAGATGAAAGTCTTAATCTTTCTTATGGGTAGTCTCATTGGCTTAGTATTATGTCATTTTTCATGAATCATTATACATCCCACTTGGGATAGATATGTGTGGAACTTGATTCAAAGAGGTTTCATTACTGATGACACTTGTTAAATAGATGTCACAGGATGGCCTCATCAACAAAGTATGTGTGTTTGTAGGGCAGCATTATTGTCAGACTTCAGTTATATTTTGTGCTCATTTTGGGACATTTAAAAATGAGGGCTATTTGCTTATTGGATTTACTCTATAAATCAAAGACAAATGTCTCCTATTTATCAATTCTAAAGTGTTCTGTAGGTTGAGAACATGTTAACTTGTTTTTAAATATTCTATATATCTTTTAAATATTTAGGAGATGTTATATTTATATTCTAATTGAATTATCAAATGATAAAGATTAACAAGGATAATTTCAATTGTATTTGAAGATTCTTTGAGTTTTTATGAGACAATGATGCTGAATTAAATAAGCATATGCTTGATGCTTGCTTGCTTAAAGGGATTTTCTTTTTCTTGACAACGTTCATGTTTTGGAAGAAAATAAAAAATCTCTTAGGTTGTATTGTAATTGGAAGAAAAATGCTGAAGGAAAACTGTTACCAGATTTGATTAAAATTATGCAAGTTTGGGGTGCTTTTTAGTGTATTATTTCATTTTTTATATATAAGAAAATATTTTGAAATATAGTATATCCAACACAGTTTATTAACTGCAGCATTACTAAAATTATACATAAGTATTTTCACCTCACCATTCAGAGGCACAAAATAATAAATTATAAATGAAAGACTCTTCATGATCTTACTAAGGTATTTCTGTTTTTAACAACAAATTCAAAACAAGTAAAACTGAAAATAGGTTACTCAAGAAAATTTTCTTCTTTTCCTCTTTAGATCTCAGAAGTTCTAGATAGATTCTAAAGAAGATACATTAGAATTTTTTGCAATGTGTTTATCTTTTTTGCTTCAATAATAATGTGACCTAACTGATACGCTGTTTTCCCAAGTTTTGATTATTTTCACTTTCTAATGAGCTGTATCATTGCAGCCTTGCTAATTGATCAGTTTCAAAAAAATAGTTCATCTAGATGAATTCATCTAGATGAAGAATAATTCATTCTTCATTTTTAGAGATCTCATAGTGAACATAATAATGTATGGCATTTGTCTTTTTGTTCGTAAAAATAAAAATGGTAAAAGTATTTAAGATAAGAAAATAAGACAATAGATGGTCATAAATTAAATATTACATTGGGTTCTAAAATTTACCTATTCAATTGGTATTATGATACCTCTCTTAACTAGCATGCAAGATTATAGACTAAAATAAGATTATATGCTTAAGACAAGGTTATAGATTTTTGAGGATTTTATAAGGTATAAATGTTAAACAAATATGATACTATTATTTCTTAGGACTCCAGAGACTTTCTTGCCTTATTTTAAAATAATGAAATGAAGTAAACATATTTCATCACTCTTAAAAGTAGTAATTTCAGAAACTGAATGTAATGTTTTATCTTTTTTTTTTTTTTTTTGGCCTAATTTCTAGGTAGTATAGACCATTTAACTTTCTAACACTATGTTAATCTGAATTAAATTTGTAATGGGAAAGAAGAAATACTCAACTAAAAAACAAAATTTAGGATTAAAGTAAATAATACCAAGTTGTTATTTGGAACCCAATGTGTGCCAGTCATTGTAATAGAATGATAAATTATAAATTATTTCCCCTTTTGTGCTAATTTTGTGAATTCACTTATGGGAAAATCTTAGGAGTTTGTTGTTTCCTACTGAATTATTATTCTTTTATGAATCTAGTCTTACCAAACATGATTTTAAAACTTTTCAATTATACAACTTCAAGACTGGCAGACAATGCAAAGTCCCTGATTATCTTTAAGAGAGTTTTGGAAGTCATAGATTTTTTTTTTTTTAACCACAGTTTAGGAAACTATTTTCAGAAGAATGTGGAAAAATGGTAGCATTGAAGGCTGTTCAATTAGTTATTAAATATTGGTAGTATTAAAGAAAATGTTTTAAATATGGTCTTTTTTGCTATCATTTTAGGTGTTTAAATTGTTTCATTTTGAAATAACTTCAAAGTAGAAGTGTTGCCAGAATAGTAGAAAGAATTTGTATGCACTTTACCCAGATTTACTAATTTTTTGACAATTTGCCACCAAATATGGTATCTCCCATCATCCTCTATTTTGATTCTGAAAGTATGTATTTTTCTTTATGGTTAGTATTCATAGTACTAGAAATTTTATTTTTTATTTTTAGATCTTTTTTTCATAAATTTCTTCACCTAATCTTTGTAAACTTTTTATTATAAAGTAAAATAAAAATACTATAACTTGGATATTCAAAAAATATTTTTATAAGTATGGTTTGGGACTGAGGCATTAAATAACTACTGTGTAGAGAGCTGTAAATGGTGATATTTACCTAAATATTTTACAGAATATGTTGTGTTCATTGTCACAGGCTGATGAGTGAAATGATAGCTCTTAGTGTAGTAAGTAGAGAAATAATGGAAATATAGTAACATAAATATAAATAATTGAAGATAATCAGCAAACTAAATACTAGCCTTTGTTTTATCCTTATTTTGCTCTATCCAGCTCTTTCTGAAATGTAAATGAGCAGAATAGTTTAGTATAGCTACTAAGGGCTTATTTTGCAGTTGTTAGCTTGCTGTAAATGAAAGACAGAACTAGGTCTGTCTGCTTTAATTCCTGCCTCACTAACACAGTGATGGACTTGCATGTGGCAGAAGTTAAAGTTAGAATTTTAATGGCTGTAAGCCTCTGCTTTTTGAAGGTAAATGCCCCATTGTTTCCAGATTGAAATACCTGCTTTCAAAGCATGTTTATCCAGTCCGTCCAGGTACCCAAGTTTGGAAGTAAATGTAGGTGTTTGGTAGGACTTATTCCAGAGGAGTTGGGATCCCAGGTACTTACCTGAATAGAACAGCTTATATATACATCAGTGTTGTTAGGATATTCATCTGGAAGAAAGTTGGAAGAGGTGAATTCTTCTTTCTAACAACTTGTAATTGTCTGATTTATGCAACATTTAAAGATTTTTTAAATTTTATTTTATTTATTTACTTGACAGAGAGAGATCACAAGTAGGCAGAGAGAGAGAGAGAGAGGGAAGCAGGCTCCCTGCTGAGCAGAGAGCCCGACTTGGGACTGGATCCCAGGACCCTGAGATCATGACCTGAGCCGAAGACAGCGGCTTAACCCACTTAGCCACCCAGGCGCCCCAAGAATAGTTTATTTCTTGTGCATTTTAATAAGAGAGGCCTGAAAGGACATATCTTTGTGAATATGTTATATAGAATAACATGTATTTGTGTTTGCTCAGGGTAGTGAAAAATTTACATAATTGTATTTTTAAGGATAGAAACAATTTTACCGTATCTGTACTTTTGAAGTAACAAATTCAGGATTAGAATTGCAGCCTTTTTTTCCTTTAGTTTTATAGGGTTCTTCACTAAAACTTAGTTTATAAAAGTTAGTTTTTTTGCTCACACTTTGGCATTTGGGCAGTGTCATAACATGTGTGACTGCTTAAATAGAAGATATGTGTGAAATTACTCTCATCCCACTGTTGGGTCGCCTTCCAGCAATGGCTTGGACTGCTACAATCAGGCAATCTGCTACTCAGGATATTTAAGTTTAGAACTGGAGATTCCTTTTTTTTTTTTTTTTTTTAATAGGAATAAAGGAAATTGCTTTCTACATGGAAAGGGTGCCATAGTAGCTATGGTTGTATCACAAGTGTAGGTAGTTCATGACCTACAAATGAGCAATGTTTTAAGAGTTGAATTTTTAAATATGTGCTTTTTTAAGGAATTGAGTGGAACTAGGAACACTTTTTCTTTCTAGGAGTATTTTATATAATGTGTTTCTAAGCTCATCTACAATAAATACCCTTTCATATGAACTATAATAGTGCTGGTATTATGAGGTCTAGCTCCTTTTATTAAGAATGTTTCTTTAGAAAAATATCTTCAGAGCACTAGAATAGGAAATCCAGAGGACACACTTCTGTCTTCTCATGGTGGCTGCAAGGGCCAGACAGAAACTTTAGTAATGAGCTAGCTGGGGGCACAGGAGTAGAAGCTAAAGAATCTAACTGGAGCTCTTCCATTGAAAATACCTAGAGCACACTGTTTCCTGGCAGTGGGCTTTCATCTGTCTTCTCTTTCATAGGTTTGTTACTAGCCTCTTATCACCTATTCTTTTTGTAACTAAGATTCTTTTCTTTTATTTAAGATACAAAATAGTCTTAACATGTGCTTCTCTTTTTCTGTCATCAGAACAAATCTTCTGTCTTTTTTTGGGGGAACTATTTTCTAACAGTATATACAAATAATAGAAATTATAGAAATAATAGAAATTTGGAGAAGGACAAAAAGATTCTTATGGAATAAGATACCAGTGGTGGGTATTTGGGGATCCAGAAACCAAAAGTCATTTTCTGTGTTGGAAGAACAATCAGGGAGACTTCTTGGAACATTTCCAAGAGCATGTAAAGAATTAGTGATTAAAAAAAGTATGTGAGTGAAGGGTAGGTAAGTAACTTTTTTGCAGTGAGGAACTGAAAGTAGATTGTGATGATTTCAGTGGTGCTTACCTTTCCCTTATTTTCCCTTCCCCTTTAGTCCCAAATTTAATTTGTGTTGATCTGGTCCTGATTTGTTCCCTATTTGAAGCTAGAGTGGTGATAGCTAGAATTACCTGAAGAAGTTTGCTGACAATTTAGCTAGGAGAGGAAAGGAGGTTAAGTCTCTGTCTGGCAGTAGCAGATAGTGAAAGAAAGTTATCTGTGATTTTCAGTCTTGGGCTGTATAGGACATGTGTAAGTAGGGGATGTTTGCAAGTCACATACCTGTTTTTTGTTTAAAACAAAAAACCTTAAATTCCACACCTTTGATCTACACTTTGATGTTAAATAATGATATAATGGTTGTTTAATACAGCAGTGGCAGAAGGCCCTGCAATAAAATTAAATAAGTATTCTAATACACATAATTTATTGATTCTTCAGTAGATATATCTCTAAAGTGGTTTTTGGAAACAGTTTAAAAAATATCCCAAAGTTCTAATGGAATTTTTTTTTAATATAAGCTTACTAGAATTTCAAATTATATACATTGTAACCAGTTAGGTTGCAATGTATATAATGTAATAAACCAGTTGTTTATTAAAGCTACAGAGTTTAAATGGGCAGTTTCTGACATAATTAAACATTTGGGATAGAGATAACCTAACAGGATTATTAAGTGAAAACAAGGTAGGTAAATTTGGGACAGAGGCTGCTTTAAAAAATTATTTCTTAGAGTAAAACAGTTTTCAAATTTTGTAATAGGGAGCTACTTGGGTAGAAAAGGAATGTTTAGTTCATATTTTACTAGTCAGTGTAAATGGATAGTATAGAAAGTGCTTTTTCTTAACCCTCCTTTTTGCTGCTATGGAAAAAGGTAGTCCACTCAGAAATTTTATCTGGTCTGTGAGACCTCGAAATTTTGAAACTGTGATCTCCTATAGGAAATGCTATTCCAGAAAATCCTGGTGATGCTTAGGAAGACCTGGAGTTATTCTTAAACACAATTATTTAAAAGTAACCGATAATGCACAGAAATTCACCTGCCTTAAAAGAAACCTTAAATATTTAATTTATAAAATGATATATTACATTTGATAGAAATTTTGAATTTTAGAAAACCTTTTTAGTGATTTTTAGGTGTGAGACTTTGACTAAATAGAGTAGTTTTCACTTGAAGTACTGGATATAGAGTATTTGTTATTTTAAATATAAACAGGTGAGGAGAGGTAGAGAACTCTTATTTTTTTATTTTGCTTTTTAATTCATAAAATTGATACATTGTCACTAAAGTAAGCTTGGAAAACACAAAGCAAAAATGGTAGAAATAATTTCCCATAACCTATCACCCCAAGACAAATCAATCACTGTTTATACCTGGGTGAATATTGTCCATATTTTTCTATGTAAATAGAATTTGTATTTTTCAAAAAATGTTATATTCTGTATATGACTTCACTAATTAATATATTTTAAACATTATCCTGTAACAACAAATAATTTGGTAGAACATCTACAGAAGGGTTTACATCTTAGACTGAACAACTAAAGTTTATTCATTTAAATTGAAGCCTTTTTCAATCTTTCTAAAATATTTTGTTAAAGACAATATATTAAGATAGACTTTTCTGGTTCAGGGTCATCATTATAAATATCAATAACATTGCTGTGCTATATACAGTGATACATTCAGGGACAATTGAGAGGTATAAGAGGACTTGACCTCATAGTCGATGGGCCTAGACTATTATTTTTAGGTTTCATGATGGATACCTAAAAACAATGTGTACCACAGAAAAGAGATAGTATAAAAACCAATAAATGACAATGATTGAGGAAGTCATAATGATGACAGTGAATTAATACATTTAATGGCATGTGGCAATTACTCGTGTCAATGTTATGGATTTTTTATATACTAACTAGTGATAATTAGAGAAGAGAAAGTATGAAGGTTCAAGTTTTCATTTATTTATGTAAGATCTTCAAGTTGCACACAGCCAAAAATACTATGACTCAGTGCTCTGTGTACATCATGATGGAAAAATGGCAACTTTTTCCTCCATACTGAGAATGATAAAATAGTTGGCAAAACCACAGTGAAAGTCCCTTTTACTTAAAAGAAGCATGAATCTGGCTGGATAACTTATTCCAAGGTTAATGACAATAATATTTAACATTTGAATCCAATACTCTGTGATCCACTTTACATATTTTAACTAGTTTAATTCTTAGATCATTTCTATGAGGTAGGTATTGTTACATTAATTTCTCAGATGAGGAAACTTGAAGCACAGAGAGATGAAAGCTAGACAATTTCAGGGCCAAGCTTAGAATCTGGGCAATATGTCATTAAAATTCATGTTCTTAACCACTGCTCTGTGCTATTTCTATCATAGCTAATTAGTCTAATGTTTTAGGCAGAAAAATAGTAAAAATTCCTCTTGGAGACTTATATCTTTTAGTAATTTATATCAAATGTATAACCACCAGTGTTTCTTTCTTATTCATTTCAAAGCATTATAAAATTAAGTCTTCAGGACTACTTGAGGCATTGGGAAGTATACGTTCCCTATGTCTAAATGCTCATAGAATCATAACAATAATAAATATACTTATATATTTTTCAAGAAAGTGCTTAAAAATTTATCTTTAAAGTAAAAACATCTTTTAAAAATATAGAAACTCATGTATTTCTCCATTTATGTGGACAATTATGGATAAGATTTAAAAATTCAAATGTAATGGCCCTTAGATATCAATCTCTGAGTACAGCAGTACCTTAGATCAGTATTACTCTGCTGGTAAAGGTGCAGGGTAGTAGGTTTTGCTATTAGACCCAAACTGGAAGTTGGTTTTTATTTTTATTTTTATTTTTTTAATAGGGATATAAGTGATTAGATGTATTACACAGTAAAGGTCAATATTGTTTTAACAGACTTTAATTTTTGGAACTAAATAGTTGAACACATGGAATTTTTTTTTGTGGAGATGGATCAAAATAGTTGGAAAAGGGCCACTTAGCAACTCCTTAAGTTTTGACTTCAGCTACTTCCTGTAAACTGAGAATGCTGAATAATTCTTAGTCTTATTGTCTTTATGTTTGAACATTTATTTTCAGCTCAAACTGAGCAATGCTCACAGCTTGACTGGACTGAATAATTTTATGTACCTGTTTCTCTCGATTTACTTTTTTTCTGTGTTCTTGTTCTTGAGTAAACCCCTTCAATTGTTTTTCCCCCTCTCATAAAAGGTAAGAGACTCCACATTCCTTAGAATGGTTGGCAGTGTTTCTTGGCCTGACTTCTGCTTAGCGAATCTTGCTCCTAGTATGCCCCTACAAACCCACTCTGCCCTAGCTGAATCCATGTGTGGTTTTCTGAACATGCAGTTCACACTTCATTCTTCCTGCTCAAAATTCTCTTTCCCGGGACGCCTGGGTGGCTCAGTTGGTTAAGTGGCTGCCTTCGGCTCGGGTCATGATCCCAGTGTCCTGGGATTGAGTCCCACATCGGGCTCCTTGCTCGGCAGGGAGCCTGCTTCTTCCTCTGCCTCTGCCTGCCTCTCTGTCTGCCTGTGCGCTCTCTCTTTCTCTCTCTCTAACTAATAAAAATAAATAAAATCTTAAAAAAAAAATTCTCTTTCCCTTCTTTTCCATCAGGCTCATCTTTTAAGACTTGTTGGTTTATGACAGCTTTATCAGGTAGGTATTATTATCTCTCCATTATTCAGATGAGAGAAAATTAAAGCTTAGAACGTTTAGCCTTCTCAGGAACTAATCAAATTCCTCTCTTGGGAATTAGAAATTGGGAAAATGAATTAGTTCCTCATAGAAAAACCTTACTGTAGACATACAGTAGAGAATCAGTTCCCAATGGAAAAGTTTTATTTTTATTTTATCACAGATAAAGATCAGGAAGAGGTCTCCCTCCATTCAGGGGAGAGAGTATGTATGAGGCGGAGACAGAAAGTAATGGGAAAGAAATTATTGAGTGTGAGAGGTCGAAACACCAAGTGAGGGAGAGGGGATAAGAGCTCTCTTGGTTCCTAGGTCTTTTCATTCTTGTGTTGATAATTGTAAGAGATTTTCTGTCTTTGGAGTTCATTTGACTTGATTTTTTTAATCCTTTGCAACCTAAAGAGCCAAATTAAAGCAGATGTATATATTTGTCTACGGCCATACCACCCTGAACGCGCCCGATCTCGTCTGTACTTACTTTTAGATTGGAAGATGAAAATATGAAGGAAAAAAAAGAGATGGGTAGTATTGACTGTGGAGTATGTGAATTTGTGTGTTATCTATGTGCTTGGGAGAAGTGATCTAGCCAAATGGAATTGAGCCTGGTACTAGAAATGTAGTCTGGGTGGCTCATCTAATGGTGGTCATTTGCTTTCTGTTTTTAGCCATACATTATGGTTCACTATATGGCTGTTATTTGAGCCCTACAGCAGGTAACTTAGAGACCACAGTTAGTAAAGAGAGTATATTTTGAAGCATTCTTCAGTATGAGAGAATCTCATGATCTTTCTGAACCTTAGGAAGAATCTTTATATTAAGACCTTGGTATTTTGTGTTGTTACTAACCCTAGCTGGATTAGAACCAGGGACTTGAATACAATGGTGAAGCTGTACAATTTCGTGTACAATTGATTTTTTAAACGGTTGGTAGTATTTGGAGCTTTATATTTAGGTACTCTATTTAGAAAGAGAATGCAAATCACCTCTTTTTCTTTTACATTGAGTTATATGTTAATTTAGTTGTTAAATTTTTGACTGAAAGAAATTCTGTGGCTTTTCTTTTTTCTTTCTAAGTAATCTATGCCCAACCTGGGCCTCAAACTCACAACCCCAGTTTCAAGAGTCACATGCTCCATTGACTGAACCAGCCAGATGCCCGATTCTTTGGCTCTTTTTATAAAATAAAAAAATTATTTTGGACTGTGAATTATCACTGATTTTTCTTTTAGCATATGTTTTTCTTAAAAAGTGAAATATATCTATCTATGAATTCCATAGAGTACATTATAGAAAAAATTATTTATATGAGGGCTAAATGCCAATGTCTGAAAAGATCTTATATTAAAATATCCCACAAAATATAAACATCTAACCTTAAAGTATTATTTAAATATAGTAAATACCACATACAATTAAAATACTGCATATCTTTCCTAAATGGTCCAATTAGATTTAGGGGTTTGATGAGGAAAATTATTATATTAATTATAGTTTTATTAGAAGAAAATTTTCAGGTTTTGTATGTAAAATTTTATAAGTATCTTAATTTTTCCAAAACTTCTCTTAGGCTTAGGCAATGATGAGTTAATTCACTTTTTAAAAAAATTTTTCTAATTTTTATATAAACACATAATATAACCCCACCACCCTCTCCCAACACCCCTCCCACTCACCCCCCCTTAATTCACTGTTTTGAAGGGGCTAACTTGAAAGTGATTACTTATTTCTTCAGGTTCAAGATTTATTTGGAGAGTCTTCAGAAGACTTACCTGAATAGAGTCAGGAAGCAATCTGTATTTCTAATTTTCTTTTTGGTACTTTGAGGTGATTATTCCAAAAATCACGGATGAACCCTCCACTCACTTTTTTTGAGGGAAATTACTCTTCAGTTACAATGTGTTGATATAATTCATGGAGGTATTTTTGACTAGTGACCTTATATTCATATAGGAGTAATCATTACACTATCTTTGTCTTTACTGTAGTGTAAACTTTTGTTTTTCCTTGGATGTGTCAATTTAGTTACATTGATGACATCTGTATGTTCAGCTAAATTAGCCTTGACCAACTGCATTATTGATTGGTCCAAATTTGTGGCATGTTTTTCAGAAAGACTTATGATGGGTTGGCGCACAGAAATGTCATATTCCAATCACGACATGAGAAATGGTTGGATTGCCTGTCCTTCTAGGAGGTATTCTTAAAATTAGTTATCCTGTTATATTATATCAATACTTACATCTCCCACTAAGAATGAGATATATTTAGATTTTGTTATTAGCAGAGTTTATTTATAAATGCATAGAAATTATCATTTTAGGAATTAAATTGCCAAACTTCTTTGGATTCCAAATTTTTGATTGTTCCTCTAAATAGAAAAATATGTCTCTTAGTAAATAATTATTAACCTACTCCATTTATACTGATAAGTTATAACTGATATAATTGACTCTGATAACTCCATTTACTGATAAATATAATTTTCCAGGAATAATGAAGTTTTGCCACTTAGAATCAATGCAAGTATAAGTGTTATTTCTCCAGTGTTTGTCTTTTTCTTAAGACTAGATCTATGCAAAAAAAAAAAAAAAAAAGACTAGATCTATGCTACTGCAACTAAAAACAGAAACACAAAACTTAACCCCAATTAATTTCCATTACATTCAGAGGGTGATTAACATAGGATTTAAATTTTTGCTATTTAAATAAATCTCTTCAAGTGCTGTGTAAGAAAGATTTAAGAATTTTGCAGCATAGGTAAACTGTAGTAACTGTGTGCTGAAAGAAATTTAGGAAAATTACTGGCTTACAGTTGTTTTGCAATTCAAATGATGCCAGTAGTTCTTCATGAAAAGATGACTTGTTTTTAAAATTCTCTTATTAATATGCATTTTTAAAGCTTTTAAACCCATTTTCGGTTTTTATCAATTTATCTACATAAATATGTGCCTCCTCCATTTTAAGACTAGTTAATAGAAAACTGAGCAATAAAATAAAGCCAAAGGTTACAGAATTAACAAGTGATGGAAATAACAGAATTCAGAGATCCCTGAATCTTACTTGTACTGTTTCTTAAATTCAGTAGACAAAAATGCAGTGAAAAGCTACAATAAAATGCTATAGTGGTTACTCCATGAACATAGAAAACACTTTTGGCAGGTCTTTTGCTTTTTTCATGTGTACATATACTTTAATATAGTTTAATTTCTATAATCTAATTGTAAACCATATTTTAAGCTATTATTTTAAACTATAAACATATTTAAACATATATATATTCTTTAATATTAATTTATTTTTCCTAACTATGATCTTTAATTATAAATCATTTTGAGTCAGTAGTATTTTGGAACTAGCAGAACTCTACCCTTATGTATGTAAAACAATTCCATGTAGGCTTTCATTATACAAATTCTAGGTAATAAAAATATGGCCAGATATATATGTCTTTATTTTTTTGCTTTCTCCTTGTTGCCTTTTTTTGTGTGTAAAAGAAGCAAAGTGAATTATTTCATACTAATGAATAATTTTTAGGGCTAGGAGCTGCCCTCCAGGTTTTCTCAAATTGCTACCACAGGAAAATAAAACTAAGCAGAACTCCATAGATTGAATACATCTCTTCTGTATATAGAACATTGTTAAACATATTTAGTTTACAGTAAAAATCTACATATGGAGATAATTAAGTAATATAAAAGAAACATCTTTTATAGTCATTAATTTTTAACAACTGCCTTATAATGCAGTAGGTAATTTGGTCTGCACATTTAATTAAAACCATTATCTTTCTTTTTGGGAGCATTTATTGTACAATTCCAAAAACTGTTCATGAAAAAAAAAATCATGGATCTATTTGTCTCTAAATTGGCCTGCTTTGAACAAGTAGGAGAAGGAGATTGTGTGTCTCTGTTTAAAGAGTTCTTTATTTTAGATATTTGACATAGCTGAATGTTAAAGTATATGGAATTATTTTAGTTATGTCCCTACAATTTTTTGAGTGAGAGATACAAAAATGAAACTATTTAATCTATTCATTGGCAGAACCAACAATTAGTTTAAAACATTTAAAAACATTTTCAAGCTGATAAGTAACCATATATTTCTGGCTTTAGACAAAACTGTAATTGTAATTCCCTGTGATAATGGATGCATTCCTTTTGAGCTCTAAGAAATTCATTTTCTAAAACCTTTAAGTTTAGGGTCTAAACTTGCACACTTAGGTTCATTTACCCATCATTTCAGATGTTCTGGGAAGAGATATCTAATGATTTTCCATGGCGTCTACCCTTTTTTTCAGATTCTCGACTGACATTTTATCGTGTTATTGTGTTCCACGCTATTTAGTTCCTCCTGGAGCCTTCCGAATTTCACATGCACTACTTCCATCAGCTCCTGCAGAGTGGATAACTTACCTAGGGACCCAGGTCTTACTGGACAAGCAGGCAATTGTGAACAGGGGCAGACTGGCTTGCTTTGTTTTTGTTTTTTGTTTTTTGTTTTAATTTAAATTTTTATATATCTTTTGCATTTTAAAGTATAGATACTCATTTTAGCAATTTATTGGAAAGTAAAAGCCAATGAGTTTCTGTAGGGAATATATGTCTTTATCTAAAATGGAAGGATTGTGTAGAAATGAGCCTACCTACGTGCTGGCTTTTCTTTCCATATTCAATAACTTTACATTGTAACTGAAAGAGTTTTCTATCTCTAAAAACTAAGTATATCTTTGTTTTCTAGTGCATATTTCTGTAATGTAAACATGCTTGTGTAGGTATGAAAAAAAACCCAACCTGTTCTGTATGCACAAAATATAATTTACTGGTATCTTGTTAGGAGGTAGGAACCTCAGGTTTACTAAAGGAAGTAGAAAAAAGGGATTTATTTAAAGGAGGTTTAAACTAGTTGCAAACTGGGAATTTATCTTGTATATCATAAAGATAGAACTTTGCCATCAGATTAAAAGAAAAACGATTTTTGGTAGAATCTTTACTAAATGACTTAAAAAATATTAAAGGATTCTAGAAACTATTGTAAGTCAGACAGGTTTAGAATAGCAACAGAAAATTGGGCCTACTTTTTCAGATTTGTACCCATTAAAATTAGGTATCTCTATTGGCAGTTAGGTAACAGGAAATATTGCTATATTGTGTTTTAATGAAATAATGGCACTTACTAAAACTGAAAGTTAATTTTAAATATTATTATTTAGATCTGTGAGCCAGAATTTTCATGTGGATATGGAAGAAAAGACTCACTTTATTAACTGCAAGAATAAATATATATATATTTTAAATGCTGAAATATTAAGTTTAAATTTTTTGTTGCTTTGAAAACATGTAAGAACTAAATTAAGTTTTTGATTCGTGGCTAGTTAATGACGGGGAATAAATCAGCATGAATCTAAAAATTAAACAGAATGAATTAGGAATTGTTAGACATCTGATGCTTTAAAATTCTATATGAGAAAATAGTATATTATCAAGGGAACAATTGTGTTTTTTGTTGATTAAGAACTTTACTGTTTTTAAAAATTCATTTATATATTTTCTACCATTACAACATTGTTTCCCATCTATCAGACTGAGTTTGAGCTGATTTCTTCTTAGCACCATTAAGCGATTTAGTGTAATCAGTGGCATTCAATTTTTGTAAAGCAAAAGTTAGGGCTTTAGATGTTTCCAGTAAAACTGAAGCCTATTGAAATTGTTTTGTTTGGATTTTAGTTTAAATCTTGTCTATCCTGCTTTACAGCTTCCCCTTTGACTAATAGATTAGCAGTACCTTTTTCTGTGTAGAGGTTTTATGCAAAAAAAGTAATTTTTTTAGGGTCTTCTATCATTTTTTTGACATTCAGAAGTCAAATACTGTGTGCCTTCTTATCTTCACATTAAGTAGCAAGAAGACTGTAACTTGAATAGACAAAATTACTGCATTGGGGTATTTTCTATCATAGAAGGCTATATTTTGTAGAATTTCTGTAGTACTTTGTGTTTCTTCCATTGGAGGAAGAAAGAATTAGTTGTTTAATAGATAAATTAAAATTGTATAGTAGAAGACCTAATTGGATATTTGTGGTAGTGCAAGAGTGAAATTGTTTTAGCATCCTTCCGGTAAGAAGTAACAGCATCGCTTCAGGTGAGAGTGGCACGTACAGTTAGAATTCACCCAGATGGTTGGGTCTTAAACTTTTTTTACAAACAAAAAATATAATGTCATATAGAAACCTGAATTTTTAAAAACGTACTGATTCCTGGCTTAGCTGAATTTCTTAGCTTTTGTTTGTTTTTAAAGCTATCTTTCTTGTAGCAAAGGGTAGAATGTTAAATATTTAGTAAGAATTTTGAAGCATGAATTGGTATAAAATGACCTAAAGTTAATTATTTCTTAATTTATAATGAACACAGGGGTAATTTTTTTAAAGTGTATTTCTGAGTTGCTTAACATTTTTTGCATTATTCAGTGTTAACTTTTAAAAGAAATGTTTCCGCAACATTTAAATTGATTGAGCAGTTCTCTATAAATGAATGGTTAGTGTCAGTCTTAAAATTCTTTTGCAAAGTAACCAAATAATTTTCCTCTGCACAGTAGAAACAGTTAAAATAGTATTTATGCATTGGGTTTTCTCCTGGTGTTTGAGTTTTTAAAATTGCCACATAGTCTGAAAATGATTTTATTTTGCTAGAAATGCTTTTGGGAATGTTTATTTTCTCTATAAGTAGAGATTGAGCACCACCTGTTGGTCAAACAAATGTATTTTAATTTGTGATTTCAGCAAAAAGATTTTGTTTTGAAATAATTACATTCCTTAACAATTGAGGTCTTATATAATTCTGTCACAGCATAGATTTATGTCTAAAAACTGTACTTCATAAAATCCACCAGAATGCCTTAATTATTATAAATTATGAAATGATCTACCTTTAACATCCTTACCATGTAAATTTTCCTAAATTTTTTGCTGTATTCTACTGAATTATGTAAGTTATCCTTTTAAGGAAGTGGATGGTCTTAACCTTGTGTTTACTTACTAAGTTATTAAGAGAGATGATTATATTATTTGCCTTATGTGGAAATTATCAAATTGAGGAAGAACAGTTTGGTTCTTTATCTGCATTATCTGAATGCTGCTAGATTTAATATTTAAGAAAAAGAAATCCTTTTTAAATTGTTTTTCTTAATAGCAGTCTGAAGAAGAAAAGTAAAAATTTTTATACTAGAAACACCAATTACTATTTTTATTAGTTATTTTATATAATTTTATAGTTTGTCATGTTGAATGTTTTATTTTGTTTGAAATAGATACAACTAGAGTAGTCATTAATAAAACAAATTATTAATTTTAAAATCTTAATTTTAATAATTGATATGCATATGAATATTAATAAAACAAACCACTCAGAGCAAACAAAAAATATCTGAAGTGACATTTGATACTCTCAAAGATGTGAAAACTGTATTTTCATTAAGACTAGGTACAGAAGGCAGCTACTGTACTTCTTTCACTACTGACTTCAAAGTGAGTGCTATAGCTGTATCAAAGTCTTAACCCCTCATCCATTAGTAATGTACAGTTAATAAATCAGTCCTTTTGGGTTTTAGGGAGGTTGATCTTTTTATTTTAGGTTATACTTTCTAAGAAGAAATTCCATGCTTAGTTTTCCATGCTTAGTATTAGGTATATTCTTACCAGGAAAACAGGATAAATAAAGCCAAAAAGATAAATTTATTTACATTGATATTTTATGTATCATAACATAATGTAACTGATTTTTTATATTAAAATTAAGACTGGTAGTGTCGACTATATTAGATTGTTTCAAATTAAAAATCATACCCCAGTTTCCTTCAGTTTCTGTTGCTTTTTCCTGTATCCATTTAATGTCATCACTTTTTGCTTATTTTGTAAGCTGGAAACTTTGGAGTCAGTCCTGTCTCTCATCTTCACCATGAAATTCAGTTTCGAAACACTGGAAGTGACTCCTCATTCTTCTCTCCCTATTATTGCACTACTTCAGTCTTCCTCATCCCTCTGGCTAATCCAGTAACTTACTAACTAATTTTATTGTTTCCAGTCTCCTTCCTATTTTATTCTATCTTCAGTAGAACTTGGAAGTTTTTCACTGAGACCTTCGGATCCAGTTCCAATCTACTCTTAGAGCCTTACTTCCCCCCTTCTCTTTCTCACCCTTTGAAACCAAGTGTTATCTCCTTTGTGAAGAGTCACTCTTTAAGAATTAATCATATTGATTTGAGCTCTACTAGCACTTGGGTCATATTACTAGATGGTCTCTAATCACTAGAACAATTGTTAGTTTATGCAAGTATAAATAGTTAGGAGGTCTCTGAAAGCAGTGACTGAAAGCAGTGGTTTGTTTGTTTTAATTTTGAATTTTAAGTCCGAAGCATATTCCTTGGCACACAGGAGGTTGTAAACTTATGATAAAGAGTTTGTCTACTTTGTCTCCTGGAGTGATTTACATATATTTTTATATATGTAATATATTTAGAACTGTACTGGTATATAGTAAAGTCTCAATATATGTTAACAGTTATTATTTTAAAAAGAAAACAAGCCATTTAAATATATTTCAGTATTGGGGAAAGTACACAAATTTGAAGCAAAGTTCTTAAAGACTTTTTTTAGCAGCGAAATATCACATATTAAAAGATTTTATTTATTTATTTGACAAAGATCACAAGCAGGCAGAGAGGCAGGCAGAGAGAGAGAGAGGAAGGGAAGCAGGCTCCCTGCTGAGCAGAGAGCCAGATGTGGGGTTCGATCCCAGGACCCTGGGATCATGACCTGAGCCGAAGGCAGCAGCTTTAACCCACTGAGCCACCTAGGCGCCCCGAAGTATCACATATTAAAGCTAATTTAAAATCGAGAACCATTTTATTTAAAAGCTGCGCAACTGAGAATTGAATTATGTAAAGTTTTATTAAGTTTGTCTTTTAGAGTTAAAAAAAATCTGTACACATACATAAATAACTGCTTAATCTTATCTCAAAGTTGTCATATTATGTTAAAATAATTTCACTCTGAACTATTTACCAAAATGATTTTTGGCGATAAAGAGAAATAATGTTAAGAAAATAAATGAAAAATTGGCATCTTATTTTTTAGGGTAGACATTGAAATTAAAAATGAGAACCTAGCGTACAGGGTTTTTTTTTTCCTTTTTTCCAGATAGGCTGGGTTATAGTTACGTTAGTAGAAGGTTCTAAAAAACAACTGTGGAATATTTGAAATAAGTCATTCTATCACAAGGCTTATTCTGGCAGACATAGATTTGATTTTGATTTGACTGTTAGATTTATTGTTTTTGTTTGTTTGTTTGTTTTGTTTTCTTCCATCCTTCTTTGCTTGATGAATTTTCTCATCAGTTCAGTCAAGTTCAAAGTGAAGATTTCCTTGACTTTGTTTCAGTGGTTTTGAAGGGAGGGTAGGGGGATGCATAAAGAAATGTCAACAGCATATTTTTTTATAATATGTTATAGTCAAATCTGATTTCTTTAGTTAGAAATCTTTATTTATGATGCAGCATTGGAAGATGAAGGTTAAAAGCATCCATTGGGATACAGGCCTCTGAATCTAGACAGTTCTTCTCAAAAATTCATAAAAACATTCATAATGAATGAGAATCACTGAGTAATGTTAATATTAGCTTAGATTGTAATGGTAAGTATTTTTAAGGAGTTTACAACTTTTTGGAATTATAAAAGGTGTTTTTTTAGACAATAGAGTAAAGAGAAATTTGATTCTTTGGTTGGTTGGATCTTATATTTTGCAATCTAGTATCATTAACAGTATACATAGTATATAACTTTAAAAATATCATTGATTTTAATCATTTTCTTTCTATGATTGAATGCTTATGTTGGAAATAAGTATAGCATTGAGAGTCTGTGTTTAATATTATGTGTGTCTGCTTTGAATTTCTTTTTTGATTGACATACATTACTCCTGAGTGAGATGCTTACTGTTGATAGTATTCTTAAATAATTTGTGCAGTCTACAATTAATAATTTAACTGCAGATGGCTTTCTGTTGACTCTGTTATTTCATCTTATGATTATAAAATATGCCATAATATAGTAATTTATTTGGGGGGTTTAATTAAACATTTTAGGATGAATATAGTCTGAAGTCTTATAATCTTGAATTTTATTTTATTGTTTAGTAAATTTGTGTATTATTCCCTAAAAGTTGGGTGCTCAGGATAATGTAGAGTTTTTAAAACTTAGGGGAAACAGAAATATTTCAAAACTATTTTCTAGCAATAAAATTCTACATGTCTCCCTATTTGAAATTATCTTTTAATTATTGGGTTTACAGTTTTTGCAGTTTGGTTTAAATCAGGAAGTTTTCAGTATTTCTTAAATGAATAAGCCAACTAAAATTAGTGTAAAATATTTCAATTTTATATTTTTATATTCAGTATGTAACCCATATTCATATGTAGTGTTTTGCTTTATTAATATAAATTTCTCATTGTTAGATGTAATCATTCCTACCAAGGGATATTTTAAAATATCAGTGATAATCATATTTTCAGATTAATAGAAGCTAAGAGAAATATATAGTGCTTATTCAGCAAGTATTTTGGTATCTGAAAAGTATTGAGACTATGATTTAAGTTTGGTTATTTCCTAATTAAATATTATTTAGGAAGAAAAAAACATTAGTAGAAAAGTAAAATGCAGTGTTATATGTGCTATAACACGTGATGTGAAAGAAACTTAGAGCAGTGCTTAAGACTTTTTGAGGTTCACAGAAGGTTTTTGTGAGATTGTGATGTTTCAGTTCATTTATAAGGAATTAAAGAATATTTCCAGGTGGTAAGAGAAAATAAAGAAGGGGTTTGTGGTTCAGGGAGTACTATGTGCAGAGGTGTGGAGGCATTTAGAGAGCAGGGCTTCGAAGAGGGGACTGTGGACCATGAAGCTGACTGGAGATGTAGGCTATAAAGTTTTTTGGGTCTTATGGCAATAATTTTGGATATTATCCTGTAAGCATTGGTGAGGGATTAAAGAATTTTGAGTAGGGGAACATGTACCCATTTACAGTTTTAGAAGATTATTATGGACATACTGTGGAGGATGAGGGTAGAAAAGTCAATTAGGGAAATTTCTACAGTATAGGAAAGAGAGTACCTGAACTAAGTTGCAGAGAGAGTAGAAAGGGAGGGGTTAAGGAGATAGAGTCAGTCCATAGGTCTTGATGATTAATTGGTTGTTGAGGTTCACAATGTGTTTTTTTTTTTTTTTTTTGAGAACTCAAGATGGGTATCTAGTGTGAGCTACTACTCACCGACATAGGGACTAATGGAAAGAGGGCATAGTTTTGGGATAGGGGTGGACTTTAATAGTAAACATGTCCTTTTTAAAAATTTAAATTCAATTAACATATAATGTATTATTAGTTTCAGAGGTAGAGTTGAATGATTTATCAGTCTTATATAACACTCAATGCTCATTACGTCATGTGCCCTCCTTAATGTCCATCCCCCAGTTATTCCTCCCCTCTAGCAACCCTCAGTATATTTCCTATGATATAGAGTCTCTTACAGTATGTCTCCCTTTCTGAGTTTGTCTTGTTTTATTTTTTCCTCTCTTCCCCATGATCCTCTGTTTTTTTTTTTTTTTCTTAAATTCCACATATGAGTGAGATCTTGTGGCTGACTTATTTCACTTAGCATAATAACCTCTAGTTCTGTCCATGTAGTTGTAAAGGATTTCCTTTTTTTTTTTTTTTAATGGATGAGTAGGAGTCCATTGCATACCACATTTTTTTTTTTTTTAAGATTTTTATTTATTTGAGAGTGAGAGCATGAGAGAGGATAAGGGAGAAGCAGACTCTCCATGGAGCCGGGAGCCCAGTGTCGGACTCAATCCCAGGACTTCGGGATCATGACCTGAGCCAATGGCAGTCGCTTAACCAGCTGAGCCACCCAGATCCCCATACCACATCTTTTTTTTAATCATGCATCTGTTGATAGACATTTTGGCTCTTTCCACAGTTAGCTATTGTGGACATTGGTGCTATAAACATAAGGGTGCAGGTACCCCTTTGTATCTCTACATTTGTATGTTTGGGGTAAATACCCAGTAGTGCAGTTGCTGGGTCGTAGGGTAGCTCTATTTTCAACTTTTTGAGGAGCCTACATACTGTTTTCCAGAGTGGCTACACCAGCTTGCATTCCCACCAGTAGTATAAGAGGGTTCCCCTGTCTGCGCATCCTTGTCAACATTTGTCATTTCCTGACTTGTTAATGTTAGTCATTCTTACTGGTGTCAGGTGGTATCTCATTGTGGTTTTGATTTGTATTACCCTAATGCCAAGTGATGTTGAGAATTTTTTCATGTGCCCGTTGGCTATCTGTGTCTTCTTTGGAGAAATGTCTGTTCATGTCTTCTGCCCATTTCTTGATTGGATTATTCTTTAGATATTGAGTTTGATATGTTCTTTATAGATTTCAAATACTAGCCCTTTATCTGATAAGACATTTGCAAATATCTTCCCCATTCTATCAGTTGTCTTTTGGTTTTGATGACTGTTTCCTTTGCTATGCAAAAACTTTTTATCTTGGTAAAGCCCCAATAGTTCATTTTTGCCTTTTTCCTCTTGCATTTTGAGATGTATCTAGCCACAAGTTGTTGTAGCCAAGGTTGAAGAGGTTGCTGCCTGTTCTCCTCTAAGATTTTGATGGATACCTGTCTCACATTTAGGTCTTTCATTCATTTTGAATATGGTATAAGGAAATGGTCCAGTTTCATTCTTCTGCAAGCGGCTGTCCATTTTCTCAACACCCATTTGTTGAAGAGATTATCTTTTTTCCATTGGATATTTTTTCCTGCTTTGTCAAAGATTAGTTCACTGTAGAGTTTGAGGGTTCATTTCTGGGTTCTCTATTCTGTTCCATTGATCTTTATATCTGTTTTGTGCCAGTACCATGCTGTCGTGATGAATATAGCTTTGTAATAGAGCTTGAAGTTCGGAATTATGAAGCCACTAGCTTTGGTTTTCTTTTTCTTTCTTTTTTTTTTTTTTTAAGATTTTTAGTTATTTATTTCAGAGAGAGAGAGAGTAAGAGAGAGCATGAGAGGGGAGAAGGTCAGAGGGAGAAGCAGACACCCCATGGAGCTGGGAGCCCGATGCGGGACTCGATCCTGGGACTCCAGGATCATGACCTGAGCTGAAGGCAGCTGCCCAACCAACTGAGCCACCCAGGCGCCTGGTTTTCTTTTTCAACATTCCTTTGTCTATTCAGGTCTTTTCTGGTTCCATACAAATTTTAGGATTATTTGTTCCAGCTTTGTGAAAAAAGCTGATGGTATTTTGATAGGGATTACACTAAATGTGTAGATTGCCCTAGATAACTAACATAGACATTTTACACAGTATTTGTTCTTCCAATCCTGTTTTTCCATTTCTTTTTGTCTTCCTCAATATCTTTCTTGACTGTTACATAGTTTTCTGAGTACAAATCCTTTGCCTCTTTGGTTAGGTTTATTTGTAGGTATCTTACAGTTTTTGGTGCAATTGTAAATGGGATAGACTGCTTAATTTCTCTTCTGTCTCATTGTCTCATTGTTAGTGTATAGAAATATAACTGATTTCTGTGCATTGACTTTATATCCTGTCACTTTGCTGAATTCCTCGATGAGGTCTAGCAATTTTGGGGTGGAGTCTTTTGGGTTTTCCATGTAGAGTATCACGTCATCTGCAAAGAGTGAGAGTTTGACTTCTTTGCCGGTTCAGATGCCTTTTATCTCTTGTTGTCTGATTGCTGAGGCTAGGACTTCTAGTACTATGTTGAACAGCAATGGTGATAGTGGACATCCCAGCAGTGTTCCTTCCTTAGGGGAAAAGCACTCAGCTTTTCCCAATTAAGAATGATATTTGCTATCGGCTTTTCACAGATGGCTTTTATGGTAGTGAGGTATGTTCCCTCTATCACTACACTGTGAAGAGTTTTAATTAAGAAAGGATGCTGTACTTTGTCAAATGCTTTTAAAGCATCTATTGAGAGTATCATATGGTTCCTGTTCTTTCTTTTATTAATGTATTGTATCACATTGATTTATGGATGTTGAACCAACCTTGAAGCCCAGGAATAAATCCCACTTGCTTGTGGTGAATAATCTTTTTAATGTACTGTTGGATCTTATTGGCTAGTATTTTGGTTAGAATTTTTGCATATGTGTTTATCAAGGATATTGGTCTGTATTTCTCCTTTTTGATGGAGTCTCTGTCTGGTTTTGGGATCAAGGTAATGCTGGTCTCATCAAATGAGTTTGGAAGTTTTCCTTCCATTTCTATTTTTTTTTTATTAACATATAACCCTTTCTATTTTTTGAAACAGTTTCAGGAGAATAGGAACTAATTCTTCTTTAAATGTTTGGTAGAATTCCCCTGGGAAGCTGTCTGGCCTTGGGCTTTTCTTGTTTTTGGGAGATTTTTGATGACTCCTTCAGTCTCCTTACTGGTTATGGGTCTGTTCATGTTTTCTATTTCTTCCTGGTTCAGTTTTGGTAGTTTCTATGTTTCCAGGAATGCATCCATTTCTTCCAGATTGTCAGATTTGCTGGTGTATATTTGCTCATAATATATTCTTATAATTGTTTGTATTTCTTTGGTGTTGATTGTGATCTCTCCTCTTTCCTTCCTGATTTTATTAATTTGGGTCCTTTCTCTTTTCTTTTTGATAAGTCTGGCCAGGGGGTTATCAACATTATTAATTCTTTCAAAGACTGAGCTCCTAGTTTCATTGATCTGTTCTACTGTCTTTTAGTTTCTATTTCATTGATTTCTGCTCTGATTTTTATTATTTCTCTTCTCCTGCTGGGGTTAGGCTTTCTTTGCTATTCTTTCTCCAGCTCCGTTAGGTGTCGGGTTAGGTTGTGTACTTGAGACCTTTCTTGTTTCTTGAGAAAGTCTTGTATGGCTATATACTTTCCTGTCAGGACTGCCTTTGCTGTGTCCCAATGATTTTGAACTGTTGTGTTTTCATTTTCATTTGTTTCCATGCATTTTTCAATGCTTCTTTAATTTCCTGGTTGACCCATTCATTCTTTAGTAGGATGCTCTTTAGCCTCCATGTATTTGAGTTCTTTCCGACTTTCCTCTATGATCGAGTTCTAGTTTCAGAGCACTGTGGTCTGAAAATATGCAGGGAATGATCCCAATCTTTCGGTAGCAGTTGAGACCTGATCTGTGACCCAGGATGTGATCTATTCTGGAGAATGTTCCATGTGCACTCAAGTAGAATGTGTATTCTGTTGTTTTAGAATGGAATGTTCTGAATATATCTATGAAGTCCATCTGGTCCAGTGTTTCATTCAAAGCCCTTTCTTCCTTGTTGATCTTCTGCTTAGATGTTCTGTTCATTGCATTGAGTCGGGTGTTAAAGCCCCCTAATATTATTTCATTATTATCAATGTGTTTCTTTTTTTTTTTTTTAAAGATTTTATTTATTTATTTGACAGACAGAGATTATAAGTAGGCAGAGAGGCAGAGAGAGAGGAGGAAGCAGGCTGTCCGCAGAGCGGAAAGCCCAATATGGGGCTCGATCCCATGACCTTGGGATCATGACCCGAGCCGAAGGCAGCGGCTTTAACCCACTGAGCCACCCAGGCGCCCCTATCAATATGTTTCTTTAATTTGTCTTTAATTGGTTTATATAATTGGTTCCTCCCTTGTTAGGGACATAAATATTTACAATTGTTATATCTTTTTGGTGGATAGACCCTTTAAGTATGATATAGTATCTTTCCTCATCTCTTGTTAGAGTATTTGGATTAAAATCTAATTTGTCTGATACAATGATTGCTATGCCAGCTTTCTTTTGATGTCCATTAGCGTGGTAAATTGTTTTCCACCCCATCACTCTCAATCTAGGGGTGTCTTTGGGTCTAAAATGAGTCTCTCGCAGACAGCATATTGATGGGTCTTGTTTTGTTATTCTGATACACTTTGTCTTTTGATTGCGGTAGTTAGCCCATTTACATTCAGAGTAACTATTGAAAGATAATGAATTTAATGCCATTGTATCACCTGTACAGTCACTGTTTCTGTATATTGTCTCTGTTCCTTTTTGGTCTGTGTTACTTTTGGGCTCTCTCTGCTTAAATGATCCCTTTTAGTATTTCTTTTTTTTTTTTTTTAAGATTTTATTTATTTATTTGTCAGATAGAGAACACAAGAGCAAGCACAGGCAGACAGAGTGGCAGGCAGAGGCAGAGAGAGAAGCAGGCTCCCTGCCGAGCAAGGAGCCCGATGTGGGACTCGATCCCAGGACGCTGGGATCATGACCTGAGCCGAAGGCAGCCGCTCAACCAACTGAACCACCCAGGCGTCCCACCTTTTAGTATTTCTTATAGGACTGTTTTAGTGATCACAAATTCTTTTAGTTTATGTTTGTTGTTGAAGCTTTTTAATTTGTCCTTTTATTTTGACTGACATCCTAGTTTGAATAGGTATTGTTAGTTGCATATTTTTCTAGTTTAGCACCCTGAATATATCATGCCAGTCCTTTTGGGACTGCCAGGTCTCTGTGGATAGGTCTGCTGCCAGTTTCCCTTGTTGGTTATGGACCTGTTGTCCTGAGCTGCTTTCAGGATTTTCTCTTTGTCTCTGAGATGTGCAAGTTTCACTATTATATGTCAGGGTGTTGACCTATTTTTATTGATTTTGAGGGGGGGTTCTCTATGTCTCCTGGACTTGAATGCCTGCTTCTTTCCCAAGGTTAGGGAAGTTCTCTGCTATAACTTGTTAAAGTATACCTTCTGTCCTCCCTTTCCTCTTCTTCTGGGATCCCAATTATTCTAATACTGTTTTGCTTTGTGGTATCACTTATCTCGAATTCTCCCCTTGAGATCTGGTGGTTATCTCTTTTTTCTCAGCTTCTTTATTCATCATCATTTTGTCTTCTATATCACTAGTTCTCTATTCTGCTTCATTTATCCTAGCATTTAGAGCCTCCATTTTTTATTGCATCTCATTAATAGCCTTTTTTATTTTAACTTGGTTATATTTAGTTCTTTTATAATATCCAGAAAGGGATTTGTTAGTGTCTAATACGCTTTTTTTCATGCCCAGGCAGTATCTTTGTAATCATTTTTTCTGAATTCTATTTTGACATCTTACTTATATTCATACTGATTAGGTCCCTGGCAATCAGTACTACGTCTTATTCTCTTTTTGGGGGTGAGTTTTCCCGTCTTGTCATTCTGTCTAGAGAAGATTAGATGAATGCGAGAAGAAAACACTAAAATGGCAACAGCAATTTCAGAGAAATAGAAACTAAACAAATAGAGACCTGAAGGCAGAAAAATAAATAAATAAAGATTAAAAGCAAAAGAAAGAGACTATAAACAGATGAACAGAATAGCAGTGGCTCTTCTGTGTATTTTCATTTGCTTGTTCGAAAATTAGATCCCAAAATTATAAAGAAAGAAAAACTTACATATGTCCAGAAATAAATTTAAATACAATGAAAGGATAGACTGTAACTACAAAAATGAAAATTAAAAGAGAACAAAAAGGAACATAAACAGGTGAGCAGAATAGAGCAATATGCTATATCCTGGGTATATTTTATGTGGTTCGTTAGAAGCAACAACATCTCAAAATTGTAAAGAAAGAAAAACATATATATACAAAAATTTTTTTTGAAAAGATAGAATGTAATTGTAAAGATGAAAATTTAAAAAGACTAACTAAAGAAAAAAGAGAATATGATCAGACAGGTGAAGAGAGTATAGCCATTCATTAGATTCTGGGTGTAATTTGGTCTGTTTGTTGGAAGAAATTGCATTCCAAAATTGTAAGGAAGGAAAAACCCATATATATAAATATAAAATTAAATACCATGAAAGGATAGAATGCAACTGTAAAAATGAAAATTAAAAATGATTTTTAAAAAGTTGATAAAATAAATTTGTTGAAAAAGAAAAGAAAAAAATTAAACTTGAAAGATTAGAGTCATGGGAAAATACCCCATGAATTCTATATGCTATTTCCCCCTATTCTGGAGTTTTGCAGTTCTCTATGATTGGTAGATTTGGTGTTAGCTGGTTATTCTTGATGATCTTCTGGGGGAGGGGTCTGTTGTGTTGGTTCTCAAGTGTCTTTGCCCAAGTTGGAATTGCTCCCCCGTTGCCAGGGGCCAGGCTAAATAATCTGCTGTGGATTGCTCTATGTGGCTTTTGTTTCCTGAAGGTTTTCTCCACAGCTTTAGAGGATGAAAATGAAAATGGCAGCCTCCCAGTCTCCAGCCCCATAGGCAAAAACTGGAGGCCTCACTGCTCAGTGTGTCCTCAGGGGAAAGTAGTCAGTCATTCCCATCTCCCTGGTCTCCCTTCACACTCTGTGCTCACCCAACCTGTGACCCAGTGTTTCCTTCTCAGGCTTGTGACCCTGCTTTGAGTCTCCAAACTCTGCAGACTCCTGTGTCATGCAGATGTCCTACTCCTCCTGAAGGTGGAAGGGGGGGTCTCACTGGTTCTGCATCTTGCTGGGTCTTCCTCGGAGTTCGTGGTTTATGGCAACCCCAATCTGAGAGCCCACTCCTGGGCTTGCTGATTACAGCTGGCTTTCCTGCTCTAATGCCTGGGAACTCTGCCATACTGAGGCACCCTCTGTCTTCCTGTGACTCTGAGGACCCTGAGACCATGCTGCTAGTGTTCTGCCTCACTTTGTCACCCTTCAGGCAGGGATGTCCCTCACCTGAGCAGACTTACAAAAGTTCCTATTTTGTGCTCTGCTGCTAGGTCACTTTCCAGTAGCTGGGATAGGGAGACTCCCTACCCCCTGAGGTTTATCTTCCCATATACTGCCATGGATTCACTTCTGTGCACCTCCTACCTTGCAGAAAGTGGTCACTTTTCTATTTGTAGATTTGTATCTATTTTCTTAGATCTCCAGTTGAGTTTGCAGGTGTTCAGAATGATTTGAAAGCTACCTAGTTGAATTCCTGGGAGCAGACGAAACTAAGATCTCCTACTCCTCTTGGACCTGTCCATCATTTTTGAGATGTCAGAGAATAGTAGCTTAACGAATGTCCAACTAGGCAGTTGGATGTTTATAGATCTGGAGCCCAGGAGATAGAAATTTTGAAGTTAGCACCCAAACTCATTTCATCAATTTTATTTTTTGGTTTGTTAATGACTCTCTAAGAAAAAGGTAAAAATAATGAGAATAAGGAGAATTTAAAAATTGGGTTAGAGAAATTTTGGAAAAATAAATGTCTGTGTGTAGTCTATTTTGGATTTCAGGGAAACTGGGATTTGTTTCTACTGCCAGTAAATTTGAATTCTCTGCCACTAGCTGTCTCATGTGATCAGTGAAGTCGTCTCAAGGGAAAGGAGAGCCGATAATGACTCAGCTGTTCTGGATACCTACAAATTTAGGGGATGCCTAACTTTTTAATGTATAGTGAACTCACCTGGGTGCATTATCTATTATTTTGTTGTATGTGCCAGTATTTATTTCAGTTGATGTGAGAAGTTGAGAGTTGACAATAAAATCACTATGGTGAGCAAAACTAATTGTTTTGGTGCTATTACCACTCATTAATTTCAAGACAGAATAAATAAATTGGTATAATATTTAATAACCCCAAATTTCTTATGTATCATATATTATATATGAGTATGAGTTTTGGATGCTTTGTTATTTCCAGGACAATTTAAATCTGTGCCTTAATTATTTTAAATGAAGTTGCATATGAGTTAAGAATTTATATTTGGACTTTTGAAATTTTAGTATTCTGTGTGTCATGGAAATATTTTTGTTAATTTTTAAATTGTGATATGTGTAAACATACAGAAAGGCAAGCTTGAACATATTGTATTGCCATACATATTTGAGATTGCTGAATATTCCATCAACTTACAGAACATAATTTAAACACCATTTATAATAAACCCAAAAATAAATACCAGGGACTAAATTGAAGAAAAGATGTGCAAGACTTCTGTGGTAAAAATTGAATAAATTTATTGAAAGATGGAAGAACTAAATAAATGGAGAGAGGTACTGTGCTCTTGGATGGGAAAACACAAGAATAGAAATTCTCCCAAAGTGAAACCATCAAGTTCAATATAATTCTGATCAAAATCTCAACTCATGGGACGCCTGGGTGGCTCAGTCGGTTGGGCGGCTGCCTTCAGCTCAGGTCATGATCCCAGCGTCCTGGGATCGAGTCCCACATCGGGCTCCTTGCTCGGCGGGGAGCCTGCTTCTCCCTCTGCCTCTGCCTCCACTCTGTCTGCCTGTGCTCGCTCCCGCTCTCTCTGACAAATAAATAAATAAAAAATCTTTAAAAAAAAAACAACAACTCATATTTTTTACAGCATTTCACAGTCTTCTTTTAAGATTGACATAGAAGAGTAAGGGTCAAGAAGAACAAAACAGTTTTGAAGTATAATATGGTTAGGTTCCCCCTACTACATATCAAATTTATACCTTGAAGTATAAAACAATAGTAAATTAACTAGTGTGATAATGACACAGGTGAACAAACTGATGGAATAGTCTACCTTTCATTCTTTGCCTAACTCCTCTTTGTATACAACTATGTGCTAGCCCACTCAGACTGTATATGCCAACATCATGCTGGGAATTGCAGTACTGTGCCTTTGGTATTGCTGCTCTCTGCAGAATTCCCTTCATCCCCATAGACTGTACTTTACTGATTCTAAGATGCATTATTATTTTATGTCCTGCTAAGAAAAAGTTGCCAATTAAACTGACATATCATCATTGCTGGTTATATTCTGTTTCAGCGATTTTAAAACATGAAAACATGTGTCTTAGGATCTTTGGAACATGGTATTTAAAATGCCAGGGTGTCCAGAAAGAATATTCCCTGGTTTTTCTTATCTGAAAGTAAGTTCTCTCACTAAGAATTTGCATTTATTTTATCTTTTTGTGAAAATTCTACAACTGATATATGCAAAACCTCTTTCTCTCAGTATTCTCTTTCTGAATGTATGCCTCTTCGGTGATAATCCTAACAGGACCAAGAGTTAACAAATATTGAGCACCTACTGTGGGCCGCCTGGTTGACTCTGTCAGGTTGGTTAAGCTCTGACTCTTGATTTTGGCTAAGGTCATGACCTTGGGGTTGTGAGATCAAGCCCCACGAGACCTCTGAGCTAGGCATGGATTCTTCTTGGGATTCTCTTTCTCACTCTGTTGTACCTCCCCCATCCCCTCACACTCTCTCTTTCTCTTTAAAACAAAACAAAACAAAACAAAAAAGAAATACTGAACACCTACTGGGTATCCTGTGGTAGTTACTCTAAGGATATTATCTTGATCTTTAGCTGTTATACAACTTTTTATGTAGGAAACTGGATCTTGGAATTTAAGATTATAGAACCAGGATTGGAACCGCAGACTGCTTGACTGCAAAGCCATGACATATCACATCACACTGCATTTCTGCCTCTCTACTTCCCTACCCTGATTACAGTGAGCTAGTTGAGGGTAGAAACCATGTATTTTGCATCTTTGTATTCTCCATACCATCTTATTAATTTCTTGAACATATATTGAGTGGTTATATTAACCAAGAATAACTGTGTATCAAGCACTTCACTTGCATTATCTCATTTAGTCCACAAAATAACTAATAATAATCATTAATACTATAGTTATCCTTTCTTTGTACATGAGAAAACCCAGACAAAGAGCTAGTAAGTCATTGTCCACCATGTCACTGTTGGTTAAGTAGAGGAGTTCCATTTTGTCTAACAAAGCCTACAGTCTTCTCTCTGTTTTGGCTTTTTTCCTCCCTCCCTCTTTCTTTCTCTCTCCCTCTTTCTTTCTTTCTTCCTCTCAGATTTTATTTATTTATTTGACAGGCAGAGATCACAAGTAGGCAGAGAGGCAGGCAGAGAGAGAAAGGGAAGCAGGCTCCCCGCTGAGCAGAGAGCCCAATGTCGGTCTCGATCCCAGGACCCTGAGATCATGACCTGAGCAGAGGGCAGAGGCTTAATACACTTAGCCACCCAGGTGCCCCTCTGTTTTGGTTTTCTGTTTATAAATTTGGTACAAATTATATTAATAGTGGACTTAACTGTCGGGAATTTCCCTTTTTTTTTGCCCAATATTCTTTTGAGATTTTGTCAGTGTTGATTCATAGAGCTCCATTTCATTCAGTTAATTTAAAAATTTTCAGAAACTGTAAATGTACATAGTCTAAAAGTAAAGTATGTCAGGCTTAAAATGAAAAATGGATACCTCCCTCTCCTTTCCTTAGTCCTTCTCACAGAGACAACTGCTTTTAACTTTTTGTTGTTCTTTTCACGTTTTTACTTCTGTATCTGCTCTCTGCATCCATACTACCATTTCCTGACATTTCAGTTTTGATTACGTAATGTCTTTCCACTGTGAAAAAATGATTTTAGCACCTCCTTTCCCCTTACCATTTCGTTTCCTTTTGTCTCTTCCCATTTTGTAGTGTATTTATGTCATGTTATTATGACTATGTAAACACGTAAAACAGAGCTATGTAAAGTACAATGTTCACTTTTTTCTCTTGTGTGAATTCTTTTGAGTTAATAACTTTCCTGTTTGCTCAGTTTTCATTGCACCAATTTAGTTCTTACCTTTAGCTCTGGCCAAACTATAAACTCTTTTCAATATGAAACCAATAACATAATTAGTGTTGTTGTTATTTTTGTTATTTTTTCTCAGAGACATTCCTTCTGGAGCCCTAAGCCCTTTTGCTTCAATTTAGATTTGTTTTGTCTCTTTTCTTTGTTAGATCCCTATTTTTCCTGTTTTTTGTATTCCCTCTTGTCTTAATTCTCAGTTTTAACTCTTCTGATGGTTTTTTGAGAAAGAATGTATGAAGGTTACATTTTGCCCCTGTGGATAATTTAAAGTGATATATTGATGTGTTGTTACTTCTTTAACTACAATAAAATCTCTTTTTTTCAAACTGCCCAATAGTAAAAATGAATTGTTTCTTATTCTGTAGTTAGATAATTTAGGAGAAAAAATATGGTGAACTTTTAGCTTGTTGAAACTTTCCCCCTCCAGTTTACTACTGTCAAAGATTTCAGATTTAATTCAACAAATGATGAAACACAAGGAGATTTAGAGAAAGCATGGTTAATATAACTCCTCATACAAAAGAGGTAATGTCAGTTGTAAAGAGTGTCATGGCTCTGTTTTCATTGATATAATGATATTTACTTTAAATAATTTTTGGTTTAAATGAAAACATCTAAATTGTAGTGTTTAAAGGCAATTATAATCTAATTTCCACATAAAGATGTCCAAGGTGCAATCTAAATATAGGTTAAATGGAAAAAATATCTTTTATAATTGCCTATGGAAAAAAATTAACCATAATATGCAGGTTGCCTTATCTTTTATGGTTTTTAAGTGGAAGCTTTCTGTTTCTGACATTGCAGAGAAGACTTTTCACATAAATAACCTCCCATAAATCATTTCAAAATGTCTAAGTAAGGGCCTGAATAATAATTTTTTTCTTGAGTAGTCTGCAAATGACAACTCAGTCATTAACTACTTTAGGATAAAAGCATTTTCTAACATTGAGCTTCACTCAAAATTCTAAACTTGTTTGGATTGGCATATGCTGTTTATAGTATTGTATTTGACTTGTTTGTTAGATGTCTTTTTTTTTTTCCTTAGTAAGAAATTTTACTGTTAGTTAGCTTGTCAGACATCATTATAAATAGGGGGATAAAAATCTTGGTGGTAGATTGCAGTGTTTTATACTGAGCATTATTGATCCATAAAGACTTACAGTATATTATTCTAAGGTTGTCATTGCTGGAAAGGACTGAGGAAGGATTAAGGAACTACATTGACAGAAGTCATCATTTTAATGACAGGCAATTTAGTTTGAGGTGACTGAAGCAGGGAAAAATGCAATCAATCATCACAGCAAGGATTTTCACAAATGTTTACCAGTCTATAATGAATGTTGTGTAGATCATCAAGGTCATTTGATAGTTTCTCTGAAAGTAATGTTTTCATATTCTTACAAAGCAATTTTAGTATTTTGAATAAACTACTATGTCTAATTCCTAAATTTCTGTGGTAAATTGAATTAGTGAAATACAAAATTTTAACAGGTTGGGAAACATGAAAAAAATTCAATGAATTCATTGAGCATTTCATTTTATTTGTGGAATGAGAAATGTTATTTTCTTTTTTTTTTTTTTAAAGATTTTATTTATTTATTTGGCAGACAGAGATCACAAGCAGGTAGAGAAGCAGGCAGAGAGAGAGAAGGAAGCAGGCCCCCTACTGAGCAGAGAGCCTGATGTGGGGCTCGATCCCAGGACCCTGGGATCATGACCTGAGCTAAAGGCAGAGGCTTTAACCCACTGAGCCACCCAGGCGCCTGGAGAAATGTTATTTTCTCCCCAGTGGTAGTTTCCCCAAGTGTCTGGCTAATGAATATATATAAAGGATAATTGAGTATTGCATCATCTTTACTTTATTGGTATTTGTTTTCAAGTTTTGATATAGTGTTAAAAATTGTATGTGTAACAGCTCTTCAGATTGTTTTCTTTTGATTATCTTGAAGGGGAAATCTACATGCAGTATATAAATTCCCTTCTACCTGGGATTCCCCATCCAATTAGTTCTGGAATTGTACATGGGAGGGATTGCTATGTTAGAGATTAGAACCGGTTAAGAAAGTGAGGGTATATGTTGCTCACTGGTTGAGAAAGCTTTAGAAGTAGTTTTGGGTTCAAATTTAGGCTGTCTTTTACTGGATGGGTGATCTAGTCAAGAGGAATAAATCTTTTCTGCGGAATGGGAATAATCATACCTTGCCCGTATGGTGGTTGTGAGGATTAATCTCATAGTTTTGTTTTATAGTTCTTGACACAAAATAGCACTTCAAAGATGTTTAATTTCATTCTTCTCCTCCACCTCTCCTGTATGAGTGCAAAGACAAAGCAGTTGATCTCTTCAATAGCAATAGTGGTAGGTAGAAGGGAGGCATGGTCATTATTTTACTTTCCAATGAAGATATACTCAGGATAAATCACAATAGGCTTATCATAGGCCAGGACAATTAGAAGGTAAAAATTGTGGCTTAAAAATTGTTTTAATGATTTTATGTAACTGTTTTGATTTAATTTACTACACCCCCCCCCGCCCGAAACAAAAAGAAAACCTGGCTTAATTTATTTGACCAAATGGTTTATTGGAGGCTTGTGTCATAAGTACTACCTCAGTCAATCAGAACTATCATTGTAGTTTTATGCTGAAGGAACTATCTCTGTCATTTACTTTATAAGTTACATATTTGCATTTCATTCAGCATTCATGGCAAGTAATCTTAAAGGTCATTAAGTTCTTTCTGTCTCTCTGTCTCCATATCTATCTATCTATCTACCTAGAATTCTGAATGAATTGATAATTATTTGTGGAGGGAGTGTTCATATAGTTGAGAAACTCTGGTTTCGGGGTTGCACAGACCTGAATTTTAATTGTGAGCCAGTCATTTCCTTTGTTTGGACTTTAATCTCCCTGTTTCTTAGTTTCCTTATACTCTTAATTAGGATGCTAAGAGTAAATGGGGCACCTGGGTAGCTCAGTTGGTTAAGCATCTGACTCTTGATTTCAGCTCAGGTTTTGATCTCAGGGTTGTGAGTTCAAGCCCCATGCTGGGCTCTACTCAGGGTGTGGAGCCTACTTTAAAAAAAAAAAAGAAAAAGTATACTAATAGTACCTAAATCTGTGGTTCTGTTTTTAACTAATTAAGGTAACATGTGTCTTGAAAAAATAACAAAGCTGGAGGATCACACTTCCTGATTTCAAACTATGTTAAAATACCATAATAATCAAAACTGCATGGTATTGGCATAAAAACATACAGATGGGTTAATAGAACAGAATAGAGAACCCAGAAATAAACCCACATAGATGGTCAATTAATTTATGACAAAGGAGCCAAGAATATATAATGGGGAAAGGATAGTTTCTTTCTTTCTTTTTTAGGATAGTTTCTTAAATAGTGATACTGGAAAAATTGAACAGCCACATGCAAAAGAATGAAACTGGACCCTTATCTTACATCATACACAAAAATTAACTCAAGATGGATTAATGACTTGAAAGTATGACCTGAAACCATAAAACTCCTAGAAATAAATATAGGTGGTAAGCTCCTTGACATCAGTCTTGGCAATGATTTTTTTGAATTTGATACTAACAGCCAAAGGCAACAAAAGCAAAAATAAACAAGTGGGACTACATCAAACTAAAAAACTTTTGTACGGTGAAGGAAACCATCAACAAAATGAAAACACAGCCTACTGAATGAGAAAAAACATTTTCAAATCCTGTATCTGATAAGGGATTAATATCCAAGATATATAAGGAACTCATACAACTCTAGGGCAAAATAACAATCCGATTTTAAAAAATAGGCAAAGGATCCGAATAGATATTTTTCTAAAGAAGACAAACGGATGGCCAACAATTTCATGAAAAGGTGATCAACATCGTTAGTTGCAGCTGACCCTCAGAACAATGTGCTGCTTAAAATATAATCCATGAGAAATTAAACTAGTTACCAAGCATGCTTAGATGTAGCCTTAAGAAAAACATGTACTGGTAACAGGCCTCTGGGGGAGAGGACGATAAATGTCCTTGAAGCTGAGCAGCTGGGGATGCCCGGCTTGCTTAGGGCGGAACACTGCCTGCTTCATTTTTCTGTTATCTCCCTTTCCTCAGAGAGCACCTGCAGTTAGTCAGACAGTCCTTTTGTTTGGGCATGCCCACTATAGGTCATGTACTACGTGACCAGACACATTTTGCCTTTCTTCTTACTTATCTACAAGACTCATGGTCAATGTGTAACCTACTCCGGCTTCTTTGTTGTTTGTTACCTACTTTCTAGTAAGTATGAGACTGAGAAGTTTTTCCGGGCGACAGTCTTTTCTACTATCATCCCCTGCTCCCATTCTCTTGCAGCTAACTTGTTTGTGCCTCATTCTTCTCCCCTGTGCTGTGGGGAAGTGGCAGTTAGTCACCAGAGAAGTGCAAATCAAAATCACAATGGGATATTGCATCACATCTATTAGAATGACTGTTCTCAGGGTGCCTGGGTGGCTCAGTGGGTTAAAGCCTCTGCCTTCCTCTCAGGTCATGATCCCTGGGTCCTGGGATCGAGCCCCGCATTGGGCTCTCTGCTTGGCGGGGAACCTGCTTCCCCCTCTCTCTCTGCCTGCCTCTCTGCCTACTTGTGATCTCTGTCTGTCAAATAAATTAAAAAAAAAATCTTTAAAAAAAAAAAAAAAGAATGGCTGTCCTCGAAACAGAAAAGATAATAGGTGTTGGTGAGGATGTTGGTGGGAATGTAAATTGGTGCAGCCAGTGTGGAGGTTCTCAAAAAGTTGAAAAGAGAACTGCCAAGTGATAGAGCAATTTCACTTTTTTTGTATTTATCTGAAGGAAATGAAAATGCTAATTTTAAGGTACATGGAACCCTCATGTTCTATGAAGCATTATTTACAATAACTAAGACATGAAAGCAACCTAAGTGTCTATCAGTGGCTGAATGGACAGAGAAAATGTGGCATATATACAGTTGACCATTGAAAATTGCAGGGGCTAGGGGTACCAACCCCTTGTGCAGTGGAAAAATCCCATGTATTATTGACTGGAAGTCTTATCTATAACAATGGATTAACACATATTTTGTATATTACATGTATTATATACTGCATTCTTGAAGTAAACTGGAGAAAAAAATGTTATTAAGATCAGAAGGAAGAGAAAATACAGTATGATACTATATTGTATTTATCAAAAAAAACCCACATATAAGTCGACCTCTGCAGTTCAAAGCCATTTTGTTCAAGCGTCAGCTGTGTGCATGTGCGTGTGTAACATATGCACACAGTAGACTACTGTTCATCTGTAGAAAAGGAAACCTTGACAGTTGTGACAACATGGCTGGGTTTTGAGGGCATGATGTTAAGTGAAATGAGGCAGAGAAAAATACCATATGATTTCACTTACCTGTATAGTCTTAAAAAAAAAAACAAACCCAAACCCAGCCAACTCATAGAGAATAGATTGGTGGTTATGAAAGGTGGGTGAAGGTGATTACAAGGTACAAACTTCAGTTATAAATAAGTCATGGGATACAACATATAGCATGGAGACTATTGTTAATTATACTGTGTTATGTATTTGAAAATTGCTAAGAGAGTAGATCTTAAAAGTTCTCATCATGAGAAAATGTAAATATATGTGGTGATGGATGTTAACTAGACTTGTGATCATTTCACAATTTATACAAATATGGAAAATGTGGAATCATTATATTCTATACATGAAACTAATGTAATGTTATATATCAATTATATCTCCATCTAAAAAAGATAATATATGTAGAAGTCTTATTATACACAAAGGGCCAGTTGTTAACTGTTAATTATGATTACTTTTTTCATACCATGCTCTGTGGATTATTTTTATATACATGTACACATATTTGTATAAAAATAACTATTCATAGTGTAACTTTTAATAGATCACTAATATGTAATATGTTTCTGTCAAAAAGAATATTGATCTTATTTTAAATGAAGTAAGAGACCCTGTTACTTGGAAAGTGTAGGGTAATTTGTTATAAAAGTCATAGCTGACATTTGTTGGTTGCTTTCTATGTGCCCCACATTATTCCAATATATCAGTTCATTTAATTTTCCCTATGACCCTAGGAAGTCCATATTGTTACTAGCCATATTTTATAGATGAAGAAACTGGGATATAGATTAATTTGTTCACAGTCACACAGGTAGTAAGTGGGGCAGCCAGAAGTTCTTGTTCTCGAGATCTTTGAAGAGTTCTTTTTTTTTTTTTTTAAAGATTTTATTTATTTATTTGACAGAGATCATAAGTAGAGAGACAGGCAGAGAGAGAGGAGGAAGCAGGCCCCATGCAGAGCAAAGAGCCCGATGCGGAGCTTGATCCCAGGATCCTGGGATCATGACCTGAGCCGAAGGCAGAGGCTTTAACCCACTGAGCCACCCAGGTACCTCGAGATCTTTGAAGAGTTCTTACCTATGTTTCCTTTCTAGTTTTCTTACTAAGTGCTTGGAAATTTTTTTCCCAACAGGGTGAAAGGAGCTTCATGAAATATTAACATGTCACAAATAGATAGCTGGCAAAACCTCCCATTTATACTTGAGTCTTCCTGAGCATATTATTTTATAGTTGTTACAGTTTGTAATCTCTTGGCAGGTATACCCAACTCAACCCATGTACCAGTCCACAAATGTTTTCTCATGAAGTTGCCTGTAATGATAGTTTCCTTCATGGTAGAGGTCCATCTTCACAGAGTGTTCATTGTAGCACCTTCCAGTTTTTTCTCCACAGTTTGTGAATCTATGTTGTAATGAATAAAGAGAACTTCTGTGGGGTTTGCCAGGTTCGGGGGCTCAACAGCAATCTTAACTTGCTTTGTACTTTGCATACATGGTGTGCGTGTGTGTGTGTGTGTGTCCACTGATTAGATTACTAAATGGGTAGAGGAAGAACTGGAAAAGCCTGAGAGCCCAGACTTATTTCATGGAGTAAGTCTTGAGTTTGGAGAAACCTCTCTTCCTTTCCAGTGTTTCTTTTCCTCAGCAACGATCCTTTGCTGGCTGAGCTTGGGCCTGGAATTTAGAAGGCCCTTAATAAAAGTGTGATGAATAAATATAAATGAATGGGTGAAATGAATGTTCTCTTGAGCCCATAGCTTTCTTTTCTCACCACAGTCGATCTGGTTAAAGAGTGGGAGGAGAAGCAGCTGCCACACATGGATATGATTTGGATATTTGTAGGATTATTAGTGAGGATAGGCCTTTAACAGACAGAAAGGGGTGCAAGCTCCAATTCAGTGATTTATTTCAGTGGTTCACTAGGGACAGTGAGACTTTTCAGATGTCATGATTTCTGTCATGATTTGCTTAGTTACTAGGTATTGATTTTCATTAACTATAATCTTTCTTGTTGCTATTCTTTTCTTGTTTTTTACATCATCTTTATTAACCAAATCATTTGTCTTCCATCATTTCTACTATTCACTTGGATGTAATTGGGAAGAGGTGGGCATGCATGTGCACATGAGGAGAAAGGGAGAGGAGACAGAGAAAGATGTTTACCAAGAATTAGACTTTTAGAAGTAAATTTCAGCAATCTATTATTCTTTATTACTAAGTGATTTTCCTCCTTCCTGTAATATTAAGAAGGGATATAAGAGAAATATTTTAAGAAAATATTGTTAACATAGATCTTTATATAAACTTTGTACTGAGAAAAGAAATTTTTAATGGCATTTATTCTCAAGGTTTATGGCTAATGAATGCTCTGTTTCTTTGGTTTTAATAGATAAATTTCCTTAGGAACATGGTTTTTCACACAATGAATCTAAAGCGATTAAGTGCATGACTTAACTGCATTTGGAAATATGTTAGGGAGGCATCCTCTTTTCAGCCTATCCCTGCAGAGGAGTGTAGAGAAATGCATCAGTTCTTCTTAGGGTATCTGCAGACATTGAGAGTTTCTCAATATTTGAGGCTCCTTTTTCATTCTTTTTTTCCCCCCCAAGATTATTTATTTATTTATTTGACAGAGAGAGAGAGAGATCACAAGTAGGCAGAGAAGCAGGCAGAGAGACAGGGGAAGCAGCCTCCCTGCTGAGCAGGGAGCCCCATGCAGGGCTTGATCCCAGGACCCTGAGATCATGACCTGAGCCAAAGGCAGAGGCTTAACCCACTGAGCCACTCAGGCGCCCCTCCCTTTTCATTCTTAAGTGCTTCTACTGTTTTTAAGAATCTAACTTTTTGTGTGATAACATGCCTCCTTTTTATTTCCCATGGGTGTCTTATAAATAACTGGGGGCTGTTTACTTCTCTAATGTCTTTCAATCTACATGTTTGAAAACTTAAGTTTTAAAGTTGTTGAGGAGACCTTTTAGCTTTGGATACTTGCTACTGCTGCTTTTTTTGGTTTTGTCAAGATCTGCCTAGTCTCCCACTGAGGGCGCCATACTACTTCACACTGATATTTGTAGTAATAGTAGGGGAAATGCGTTTCAGGGTAGTACCAATTTTTTTTTTAGTATTTCAAGTAATACATTAATTTTGGTAGGAAAAACCTCATCTAAAAGATTTCAGCTGATATTCTTTGTCCTCTGAATGTCTGTTTTGTGGTAGTACTATGTTAGGTGTTGGAGATTCCAAGATAAGCAATGCATAGTCCACTTTTTTTTTTTTTAAAGATTTTATTTATTTATTTGTTAGAGAGAGAGAGAGCGCGCGAGCACAGGCAGACAGAGTGGCAGGCAGAGGCAGAGGGAGAAGCAGGCTCCCTGCTGAGCAAGGAGCCAGATGTGGGACTCCATCCCAGGACGCTGGGATCATGACCTGAGCCGAAGGCAGCTGCTTAACCAACTGAGCCACCCAGGCGTCCCAGTCCACTTTTTTTTTTTCAGGATTTTATTTGTTTATTTATTTGACAGACAGAGATCACAAGTAGGCAGAGAGGCAGGCAGAGAGAGAGGAGGAAGCAGGCTCCCTGCCAAGCAGGGAGCCCGATGCGGGGCTTGATCCCAGGACCTTGGATCATGACCTGAGCCGAAGGCAGAGGCTTAACCCACTGAGCCACCCAGGCGCCCTGCCTAGTCCACTTTTTGGGGCACTCTTTGGGTAGTAGTGGATGGGTAGAGAGAATGAGGAGGAGATTCAATAATATTTTCATGTTCTTGTTTCACCTCAGATTGCTACAAGTGTGGAGAATCGAGATTCTTCTGTGCACCAGCTTTATGATCATGTGGGGCCTGTGCTGATATTAAAAATAAATAAAAATGGAGGCATCTGGCTAGTTCAACCGGTAGAACATGCAACTTGATTTCAACATTATGAGTTTGAGCCCCATGTTGGGAGTAGAGATTACTAAAAAAATAAAGTAGGGGTACCTGGGTGGCTCAGTGGGTTAAAGCCTCTGCCTTCGGCTCAGTTCATGATCCTGGGGTCCTGGGATCGAGCCCCACATCGAGCTTTCTGCTCAGCAGGGAGCCTGCTTCCTCCTTTCTCTCTTTGCCTGCCTCTCTGCCTACTTGTGATCTATATCCGTCAAATAAATAAATAAAATCTTTTAAAAAAATAATAAAGTAAGCCCGCATTAAAAAAAATGGTAAGAACGATGGAATTTGGTGGGAGGAGGCACAAATAGGTAGAGCACAGAGGATTTTTGGCAGTGAAAATACACCAAATGACACATAATTATGGATACACTCCATTTTACATTGTCTAAACCCACGAAATGTATGACACAAGAGTGAACCATTTTGTAAAGTATGCACTTCAGTCATTGTGGATTCATCAGTTGTTAACAAATGTGGGGGATGTTGTTAATGGAGGAGGTCATGCATGCATGGGGGCAGGGATAGCTGGGAAATATCCGTATCTTCCCCTCATAATTTGTTATGAACCTAAAACTGCGTTTAAAAGGAAACTTTTAAAAAAGATTTTATTTTTAAGTAATCTCTACACCCATCGTGGGGCTTGAACTCACAACTCCAAGATCAAGAGTTGCATGCACAACCCACTGAGCCAGCCAGGTGCCCTCCCAAAAGAAATTCTTCATTAAAAAGTGAAGGAGTTCACACATTTATTTATCTGTATCCAATAACTAAGCTTGATTGAGGTAGGCATATTGTGTACATCCTTCTTATTCAATTCTTCAGATTATTCTTGTCTTGGATTATCTTGAGGTAACGATTTTAGTACTTTTGTTCTGATCATGGATCTCATCTAAGCAATAGATTGAAAACTTTTACAACAGTATAAGGAAATAATACATTCTAAGATAATTCATATAGTTGATTTTAAAATCCTTGAATTAAAAATCTATAAAAAAGCGTTATAACATGTAGTAGTTGATACCAACCTCTTTAGAGTCGTGTTTATTTATCTTTAAAGAAATGAATTTCTCCACTTTGTCCTTTTTTTCGGGGGTTGAAATTCTAGCTTTTTAGTTTGATACTTAAAAGTAAATTCAACATAGTTCTGATTGAACAGTTTATCAGGGAAGGAGTGAAGAATTAGGCTTTCTGAAATGACTGAAGTATTGTGCCAAGTGGCTGATGCATCTTGGAAGAAAAACATGAGAATTTATATAATCTAAAGTTCTGGTCCTTTTCTGATAAGGTTGAACCAGAGCCGTTTCATAGTTACAGATTTGCCTTTAACCTTATCCTTTGAGATAAAATGCTTTGAAAGTAAAAAAGAAGAAAGTGCTAGGTGAAGTTAGGTATAAAAGCCATGGCACATATATGCCTGTGTGCATACACACACCCCACTCCATTAAAATTGCTGCCTTTTTGGAATAAAATGAAAATAGAAATGTCATTTACTCATGATTTTTTTCATGAGCTGCTTATCCAGTTTATGGATGGTCCATATACTTTATTTCTCTTTATTCTACTCTTCTCCCATCAGCTGCCTACTCATAAACCTCTAGTTTTGTTTTGTTTGTTTTTTTTTCCTCATTACCAACTCTGCTAGAGGGTGGATCATTCCTGGGACACACAGTAATTTAGGCAACTTTGTATCTTAATAGTTATCAAACGAAAAGCCAAAATTAGTTGGGATTTATCTTTGGCATATAGTTGCTTATGCCATCCCTGTTTATTATTATAAGGGATAAATGAAAGTTGATTTTTTAAATAATAAAATTTAGAAAATATATTTGAAACAAAGAACATATCACTAGCTTTCATAACATTCTAGGGGTAGGTCTCTGCTCAAATGTTCCTCAAGTGGGCCTTCCCCAATATAACATGGTCTATAAAAGCAGCCGTATTCTTATCCAACCATATCTGTCTTCATAGGACATACTTTATTCATCTGCTTGTCCATCCACCTGTATATTGTGTTAGATTGCAAATGCTGTGGTGGATAGTTGGTTTTACTCACTCCAGTACAGTGCCTGCCTCAGAATAGGCGCAACATATTTGTTGAATAAACCATAGACAAAGGAAGCAATTTTTGCCTTCTTATAGAAATGAAAATTAATAATAAAAGGTAATAACTTTGCCAAGGTTACATTACTACTAGTAGGGGTAGGATTAAGTAACATCCTGAATCTATTGACAGTTTACATAAACAAGAATTTCTAACCACTTAAATTTGTTATTCTGTATCTAAATTAGAAGTTGAGTATTTAATAGTGAAGTTTTTTGATTTTCATTCCAGTAGCAAAAATTTGGTCTGTTTTATTAACGTGTTCTAAAGTATATCTTGGAAATAGTGCTTTTGCTATGTTTGGAGAGTTTTGTGCATAGCTGTTTCAGACATGCTAGATTTTCTGTAGCATATTAACTGAGAAGCTTACTGAAGAAACTAATCCCATTTAGATTTGTGTGTGTAAATTTAGAAACTTTGGATTAACAGTATAGGTAAGCATTCTAGAATATACACTTTCAAACTTAAAAGTATTATTAAGGTGGCATTTGCAAGTGATGTTTAACAAACTTGCAGTCCATACCAACCCAGAAAATTAAGATTAGAGGTACACATAATGCAGCCTTTTCTACAAATACTTTGGAGTATTTAGATATAAACATGCTTTGTTGCTTGATAGATTGTGTAACAAAATGCCAAAAGACAAAGTATTGATAATAGAACTAGTTTTTCTTAAGTTGTTATTTTTATTTAGGGAAATTGGTTCTCTAATGCCAACTAGATTTTTAGTGATTCCCTACATAGTTTTTACTCATATTTGTTATGGGAAAATCCTGAAAATACTAATACTAGTTAAAAATTTTTCCCATGTGATGTTAAATACCTTTAATAGTAAGAACCTTTTTTTAAAAAAAGATTTTATTTATTTATTTGACAGACAGAGATCACAAGCAGGCAGAGAGGCAGACAGAGAGAGAGAGGAAGGGAAGCAGGCTCCCTGCTGAGCAGAGAGCCCGATGCGGGGCTCAATCCCAGGACCTTGGGATCATGACCTGAGCCGAAGGCAGCCGATTTAACCCACTTAGCCACCCAGGCACCCTGATACTAAGAATCTTTTTAAGGGAATATTTTTGTGTGTGTGTGAACTGTAAGTAGTTGTAATTTATTATGCTACATAATAAATCTAAATTTCCCAATCATTAGAGTTATTAAGAATTATTTCCCAGTATTCAAATGTTAAGTTAGTAATGTAGTTACTGTTAGTAGTTACACCTTACTTCAAACTACAGTGTGAAATTTCAAGCAAATTTTGCTTCCTATTTTTAAGTCTTAAAAAGATTCTTATATTTACCTATGCCTCAACGCTATCACACTCACTCATCTATCATATTTTACATTTAGAAACTAGAAGGAATTGGAATTACTCCACCTGTGTCAGAGAAAGCCAGAGGATATTTAAGTATCTATATGAAATGAAGTATATTGCATTGCTGTAGAAGTTAAATTTAATTGTGGTCTTGAACTTTGCTATTCAAAGTATGATTTGAAGAATGAGTCGTGCTTTAAAGTTTGTAGGAAATATAGGATCTCAGGTCCCCCACCAGACTCAACTGTTTCAGAATCTGCACTTTAACAAGATGTGATGTATATATACCTTAATGTTTAAAGTGCTCTGGTTTAGAATAAGTTGGTCAAGTGAAAATGAAAACAGGACTGGACTTTAGGATAGTGAATGTTGTTTTTCAGAGATTATTAAGATATTTAATACTAGTACAAATTCCATAAGTCTTGTTGGAAGTAAACATGTTACTCTATATATGAGGCCTGAGAACAGTGGTTGCTTAAGTTCTCTCTTGTAAATGATACAGAGATTGACAAAATGCAATTGAACTTTGGGAAATTGTAAGTAGGATCTTTTCAGTGTGTGCTGATTTTTTTTTCATTAAATCTTTATAAAGTGGTATTAGGTTGAACATACTCTAGGTATAGTAAATGGGAATAAGAAGAGTAAGTACTTTTGGCTATAATGGTTTTTGTCTTCTGTCATTTAAAATGTGTATGGTTAATTGGGTCATTTGTCAGGATTTAAGAATTGTATTAAAATCTCTAAATGTCAAAGTGAAAGTTCCTCTCTGAAGATGAGTATCAATAGTTTTGTTGATAATCAGTATTTCAAGAAATCAGGGAACTACTGCCATAGGTTAGTCATATCATCAAAGCAACTAAAAGGGCAATGAAATGATAAGTGTCCAAACATGAAAGCAGAAAAGATATTTTCAGTGTAGACAAATCATTGATTAAAACAAAATTCTTAATTATTCTTCTGCTTTTTCTAAAAGGAGTTTTGTGTTCTTGGCAGTATTAATTCATCTAATAGTTTTTGAATATAGAACCTAATCCATGGACCACAGAAAAGAAATACAGCTTTGATCCTATCCCAGTGTCAGTAAAAGTTGAAAATATATTTCTCATCTGTTTTAATTCTCTATAGCTTTTTATGTTTACAGTATTACATAGCATTAGGTAATGTAAATTAGGGAAGTAGAAAATAATTGACTGGTGGCGTGCCTAGCTGGCTCAGTTGGTAGAGCATGTGACTCTTGATCCTAAGATTGAGAGCCAGGATGGCTGAGATGGAGTTCAAGCCCCATGCTGGGTATAGAGTTTACTTAAAAAAATAATTTTTTTTTTTTTTGTTAAGGAAAGAATTGACTGGTTTTTTTTTCTACATTGACATTTGAAGAGTTATAATTGGTACTTTCATACTAGTAGATTTCTTCTACTGAAGTTATTGTCATGAATCAGTAAAGCAGGCAAAGGTTAGAGAGCTGATCTTGTCTTTTCTCTCAACCTTGAAACTTTTTTTTTTTTAAACAAATATAAGATCTATTTAGAAAGGCTTCCAGATGAAAATCTTGAGTACTTCCTATTTCACTTGAGTGTCAGAAAATTTTAACTTATTTTGGATTGGAATAACTTTATTTTTACTTTAAGCCTCTATATTTCTATAAATTTATAAACATTGAAACAAAGACCTAGCATAGACAGGGACCAACTTGTTACCTTACTTTGTGTAATGATTCATAAATTTGACTGAATATTTTTGTCTAATTTCTCTTTACCAGTTTAAATAGTTGTAGTTCTGTCCCTAGTTTTCCCCTTATCTTTTGATCATTTGGGACAGAGCACCTAACCCATGGAATGTTTTAGGTGCTCTTAAATTATAGAGACCAAACTGGGACAAGAGTACCTGCTGTCTTTCTGACTCAGTTGGGACCAAATGAGTTAATTGAAAAGAATGTGTTAATTGAAAAAGGATGTAGAGATTCTTTAAAAAAACACTTTAATTACATACTGAACATTTCTTTCCATAGTGGGTAGTGTGTCCAAGTCAAGATAATTTTCTCTTTCTCCTTAATTATGGGTTTTGAAGAATTGATTAAATGTCATGAACACCATGGCAATCTGTTAGAGACTAGAAACTTTCTCAGGATAATGTTAAAATACAAAGATGTATAAAAATATATAGATGTGTATTTTGTTTTAATGTATTAAATAATAATATTGGCCAATGACATAATTTTGAAATCATAATGAAAATTAATACTATATCAAGACATCTGCAACAACTATAATGTGATATGGAAACAACTATATTTTCTGTTGGTGATAACCACTGTATTTTGTTGCCTATATTTGTAACAGAAGTAAGTTCTAAATAGAGGAAAGTGAAAGTAAAATGTAATAGAAGTTAGGGAAAGTAAATAAAGGCTGTTGAATATAAAAATGTAATTTATTTTTCTATCTAAATGTATGGGTCCATTAGAGTTTGGAGACTTAATGATAAGAACCCTTTAATTTGTCTGACAACTTTCCTGAGCTCTTCTGTTTTGAACTTAAAAAACATTTTTTTTTCCCTAGGTGGATATTTATATCATCTAAAAATAATAATTTTTTCCCTTTCTTTCCAACCTTGACAAGTTTTCCTTTCTATTTTATTTTGACCATAACCTCTAGAACTTCATTTATGAGTGGTGATGCTAATAGTCTCCCTCTTTTGTTCCTGATCTTAAAAAGAATAAAGATTCTTCATTATAATGTTTCATGTAGGTGTTTGCTATATGGGTATTCTTTGCTATCCAAGATTAGCCTGGATTGGAGCCTGGATTCAGATGGTTGGTGGTAGAGAAAGATGATTTCAGTTATTTGGTTATATATGGTTTATGAATTTTGGATAGTGAGTGGTGAGAACTAAGATAGTGAGGAAGATTTAAAACTGAAAATTTATTTAAATTGATTTTGTTACTGAGTTTGACCAGCAGATGTCCAGCTAAGTTCAGATTGGACAGTATCCCTGTATAGTTCATGCCAGCTTAAGGAAGTGCTCTTGCATTTTTTTAAAAATCGTGACTAACAAATTTACTTTATTAAGTGCTTTTCCTATATTAATTGATAAAATCATAAGATATTGAACCACCTTTGCCTTATAGGATACCTCATGATGTCATTATGTATTATCATTTTTAATGTAATTGTGGATTTAGTTAGCTAATATTTTATTTAGAGGTTTTTTTTTCTCTTCATTTAACTCATAAGTGAAATGGACCCATATATTTTTTCTTCTTATAAAGTCTGATGTTAGAATCAAGATTCCATTAATCAGCTTCTGAAAATGAACTAGGAATTTGCACACTACCTATTTTCTGGTACAACTTATAAAAGTCATGAATCTTTCTTAAAAGTTTATTGCAATCCTCCTTTTGGGCTTTGGGCTTTTTGAGGGGAATTTTGACTATTTCACATTATATCATGGTATTTATTATATTCAGATTCTCCATTTCTTTTGCTAATTCTGGCGTGTTATATTTTTCTAGGAATTTATCCATTTTATTTTGATTTTCAACCATTAGCTTCTACTTGTTATGCTACTTAAAAAAAAATCTAACATTTAACACTCCTCCTTTTCATTCTGTATTTTACTTTTTTGTTCTATAACCCAACCTCACACCTGTCTTTGATGATAGGGTTGTTACAATCCTGTATACTTACATTATCTTCCTGATTTTATTTTGTTTGTTTCCTTGGTTTTTTGAAAGGTTATTTTACTTTTTAGTAATCTCTACACCCAACATGGGGCTTGAATTTACAACCCTGAGATTAAGAGTCGCATGCTCTTCTGATTGAGCCAGGCAGGCCCCTCTGTTTGTTTTTAATTTGAGTACCTTTTCTAAGAATGTTCTCAGTTTAGGTTTTTGTGAGACAAACCATCTCTGCCCTTGTATGCCTACAATTTTTATTCTGCCCCACCTTTGAGAAATAATTTGACTTGATGTGAAATCCTATAGTCAAAATTATTTAATACCAACACTTTAAAGTGTTACTATATTGTATTATACCTAGTGTTGTTCCAAAGTTTATCTCCTTTCTCTCTGGAGGTTTTAGGAATTTTATTTTTTTCTTTTTGCTCTAAAATTTAACTGTACTGTGTCATGGAATAGAGTCTTCTTTATTTGTCCTGTTAGAGGCCCCTTTCATTCAGAGATATTTCATCTTTCTTTAGTTGTGAAACATTTATTTTAATTATTCCTTTGAAGATTTTCTTTGTCACTCTCTACTTCCCTCCACCATTTTCCCTGGGACTCCTGCTTTCTGGCTGTTCACATCTGCTTCCATCTGTTGCCTTCCCTTTCATGTTGTTAGATCTTACCCTTTTGTGTTGCCTTTTCAGAATAATGTTGGATCTGATTTTCTAAATCTGTAATTCATCCTTTAGCTATATCCATCGTGCTGTTTCTTTCCTCTGTTTTATTTTTTATAGCTGCTTTGTTTTTATACCACTAAATTATTTTTTAAATAATTAAAAAAAA
>ML103000.1:0-37452 GCA_003697995.1 Taxidea taxus jeffersonii
GCGAGAATTTGGATGGGAGGTGATGAAGCATGTGGATGGGGCACACTCATCCTGTAAGTTGTGATCAATAAGGAAAAGTAGTATTTGGTGTTGAAGGGGAGCAGAGTATGCTGCCCCCACAATGGACCACTTTAGCATTTGGATTACTTTGAGCAGAAGGCAGTCCAGAGCCAACAGACTCAGGAAAAACTTTTACCTATCCCTTAACTGCCTTAAAGAATTTAGACAGGGGGCCTGGCTCAGAAAGAGAGCTATTTCTAAAAAGAGGTAACTTTTTTTCTATCTGAAAGGCTTGCTTGCATGGCAGGGCGAACTTCTGATTAGCAGATATCAGCTCTTGTTATCTTTCGTGAATTGCTCCCTGACCCCCAGCACTCATCTGGAAGGCCCACACCCCTTCACATCCCTGCCTAGCTCAAGATGACCTCTAAGCCTCAGTTCTCTGACTACCATTGAGTCTCATATCTTCGGGGGTTTTTGTATGTACAAAATTAAATTTATTTTTCTCCTATTGATTTGTCTTACGTCGATTTACTTATTACACCAGCCAAAGAACCTAGAAGAGAAGAAGGGAAAATCTTTTTGCCACTCTAGTGTCAAATGATAATATAAAAGCATGGCTGCTTGAAAGCCCAGATGATATGGTTAAAAAAGGGGGCCGGGTTTAGGACTGATGCAGACCCATTGGCCACACAGATAGCATGAAATGCAATGGAGACCTGAGGGATTGTAAATTTATATCAAGTCCACATGGAATCATACACACACACACACACACACACACACACGCACGCGCACACACACACACAAGTATATGTGTATGCATATACATGTATATGTATGTACATATGTATGTAGATATGGTTTCCATTCTGCTGTGTGGAATTCTTTAGTTATGTTTGCAAAGCCATTGATAAAGAACGTCTCCAGAAATCTGAGATGCCAAGTGAATCTCACTAACAATTACATTCAAGATACTAAGAGAGACAGGCTAGGAAAGTAGCACTTCTTACAGAATGGCTCATTCCTCCCTGGTTGGGACATCCATTACCCCTCTCTTCATCCCTACCTACTATTTTTTTCCCCCCAAAGATTTATTTATTTGAGAGAGAGAGAGCATCGTGGAGGGGCAGAGGGAGAGGGAGAGAGAAAGAATCTCAAGCAGACTCTGCACTGAGTGTGGAGCCCCACTCAGGGTTCTATCCCACAACCCTAAGATCATGACTTCAGCCAAAATTAAGAGACAGACGCTTAAACAACTGAGCTATTTAGGTGCCCCCATCCTTACTTATTCTTGAAAAAGCTTCTATGCTGATGTCAGTCAGCATCTATGTAAAAATTATCTTCCAGTATCTCTCTTCAGTGGTGATTTGGTGAAGAGAGAGATGGTGAGGCTGCTGTATGGCTCTGGTAACACGTCTCTCACAGGATCGCCTCAGTGAAGCCATTGTATCAAAGTGAGAATGCTGAAAGTTTCAAGTCCTCCTAGACATGACCATTCTCTTAGTTGTTGACAGATATTACCAATTCCAGTTGATATCAGAGTATCATTCTTTTATTTTAACTTTATGTATTTCTAATTTACATTTATATATTATTTTATACTTACATTTATTTATTTGAATTTCTATCGACTTAATTATTTGCATTCTCTATCTTGAGAAGTTCCTTCATGATACCTAGTTACCTGGGAGGTGAATTATAATCAGAATACTGATTGGTGAGCATAGAGTAAAAATTGCCTTGGGAAGATATTTCATGTAAACTCTGAAAAGTCAGATGAATTATCCCTACCTCACAACTGAATACACCACTCTGATGATTGGATAACGGAATCCCCACATTCAGTATCCTTTTAACATCAAAATGTGTGAGTTCCTTTGGAGTGGAGGAAGTGTTATGGAACAAAATTTTTAAGCTATATGTGATAGGCAAAATGGCCCTCCAAAATGTCCAAGCCCTGCTCCCTGGAGCCTGTGAATGTTTCCTTGCATGGGAAGAGGGGCTTCGTATCTGCAATTAGGATTATGGACGTGGATAATCCAGGTGGGCCCTACGAAACAGAGAACTCTGGCTGGAGTCAAAGACATGCAGTGGAATAAGAGGCAGGAGAAGGAATCCAAGAGAGTCCAAGTGTGAGAAGGGTTTGAAGCGCTGTTACCTGCTCTGAGCACAGGGAGCCACCTGCAAGGACTGAAGAGAGATCTTGAAGAGCTAAGGGCAGCCCCTGGCTGTTTGGCAAGCAAACAAGGACCTCAATCCTACAACCGCAAGAAATGAAATTCTGACAACTGAAAAAGCTTGGAAATTGATTCTTCCTCAGAACCTCCAGAAAGGAATACAGCTCTTGATTTGCTCTTGTGAGACCTGGAACAGAGAAAAACCCTTGAGCCCCGCTCTGCCCAGACTTCTGACCCATGGAAGACACAAAATGGCAATTTGTTACTGTAGCAATAGAAAACTGAAACACTATGTTAATAGGTTTGAGTTCAATCTAAGAAAATAATCTGAGAAAAATAACATAGTTGTGTGTGGGAACACATGACCCAAAGCAGAATTCAAAGGACAAGGACAGTGAAAGACCAGGTAAGGCCATTCAAACATAGACTGTTATCTGTAAGATAATGAAAAGTGAACATCTGGTTCTTTGCATAATTTTGATCAAAGGAATGTAATATGTTTTGCACACATTTGGAGGAACACCAGCTGTATTAGGATTTTCACCAGGGAAGAACTGTGTCAAACTGGGACTCAGGACGTGGACCAACTCCCTATGTTATGATGACAAGGAGATGGATGTACAAATCTAATTTGGGCGAGTACTCGAGTGAGCAGTCATGGAGTGTGCAGTGGAAGGTAGAGGGTACCTCAGTGGACATACTGGGTTGAAACTGGGATGAAGTCAAAAGAAAAAGGAAAGGGAGAAGGACTTTTTATGCTCATCTGTCACTTTCAGTTGGCATACCTCTGCCGGCCCCTCCTGTTGGCTCTAGGCTTGGACATATGATCTGGGGCTGGCCCCTCCATGTGTTTTTTCCTCTCTTGCTACAGAGATTGTTTCCAGATGTGACACAAAGGTAGTCCAAAGAGCACCAGGCCCTTCTCTGGGCATGTTGTGAGGCAGTGCTCTGCACAGGTGCCAGGAACGGGGTGGAAGACTGCTTGGACTGCCTGCGGGAAGGGCGTATCTGGGAATGACGTCAGCACAGACAAAGTAGAACTGAGAAGAAGAAGCGAGACAGACACCTGTCACCATCCAGATCCAGTGGATCCTCTGCATTTTACCCTGGGCTTGTTCAGTTGCTTGGTTTAAAGATATCTGAGGTGGATCTTTGTCCTCAGTGTAGAAAGGGTCTTCAAAAAACCGTAAGCATCAGTGCAGATGACTTTCCAATCTTGACACTTCTCTGGTAACCCATTTCCAGTTGCCTTTTGAACATCTACACTAGAGACAATTTCTGACATGCAGACTTGAATGTGTTGAACACTGAGCTCATCATGACCTTTATTCCTCTTCCCACCATTCATTTGGACCCTCCCGCCACCTGACCTTGCCTCTTTTTCTATTAGAGTTGGGGACATCATTTGAAGAGTAAGCCCTTCTTGACTCCTTCTTCTTTGTGTGTCGTCCTCTCCCACACCCCATGTGAATTTGGTGGCTCTTCCACCCAGAGTTGGTGCACCACACTCCTGAAATTATAATTGGCCCAGGGATGGGCATGTGACACAATCTGTCTTCTGCCACTTGCAACCTAAATAGTCTTGACAAATAAAAGTTCTGACATGTTCTATGCCTCCCTCTAACCAGCCTGTTCATTCTCAGGTGCTTTAGTTTGGGAAGATATTTTCTATCTCCCTTTTTTCCTTTTCTTCTGAATTCACAACATTTCCCCTAATCATATAAGAAATAAATGTTCAGCAGAGATGTGGAAAATATAAACAGGTGTGTGATAGAAAATACAATTCATTGCTTCTAAGAGTTTATGTGATTAGATTGGGCTCACCTGGATAATCCCTGTCCACGACCTTAATTACATCTGTGAAGCCCTTCTTGTCATGCAAAGAAACATTCACAGGTTCCAGGGAGGAGAGCTTATATGTCTTTGGACATTTTGCCTATCACATATAGCTTATCAATTTTGTTCTATGCCACTTTCTCCACTCCAAAGGAACTCATACTTTTGATGTAAAAGGGTACTGAATTTGGGTTTTCATTATCTGGTCATCAAAGCAGTATATTTGGTTATGGAATAGGGATATTTCATCAGGCTTTTCTAGAGTTTGCATAAAACATCCTCCCAAAGCAATTTTTACTCTAGGCTCACCAATCAGCATTCTGATTAAAATTCACCAGCCAGGTAGGTTGATATCAGGAAGGGACTTCCCAGGATAGGGAATGCAAATAATTGGGTCAGTAGAAATTAAAATATATGTTAAATATAAATGTGAAATAATAAAGAAATTAAATTATAAAATCTATTATCTATAACTATAATTATGTAACATATAATTATAATCTATTATTGGGCCATTGGCATAACATGCTGACATTTTAGGTTATCTCCCTTAGGTTAGTTTGCTTATGTATTCACTTATTTATTCAATTTTATTTTGGTTTATTCTTATCTGATGCAATCAGACCTGGTAGTTGATCAGCTCATTAAAATATTCAGTTAACTTTAATGTAATGGAAAGTAAATTAGGTTTATAGTAGGAAGATTTCAGTTACTTTGAGCAAATCACTTAATTGTGATATGGTAGGAAGATGCTGGGATTTGGAGCCAGAAAATCTTGGGTTTGTATCCAGTTCTGGCCCTTTCTGTGTAGCCTTGAGGTGAGCAAAAACTTAACTAAAACAACTAAGTGTTAGATTCTTTTTCTATAAAATGGAACTAAGGGTACTACTACCTGGGTTGCACCACATATAATGTGAATAGAGCAGGTATTATTATGTCCAGCACATAGTAGATACTCAATAAATGGTAACAATAAGTGACAAACAAAAAAAACCTCAGTTAAAGTAGAAATTACAAAAAAATGATAAAGACATCGTGCAAACATTTGGCATATATGTTACAGTCTTCACCTGTCTTTTGTGTAGGGCTGAGACCTTTTCTTCCAGCCTGAGTTTGCTACATGACATCTGTGTGGTGTTTCTTGCATTAAGCATATCCATAATAGGATACAGTTTCCTGTTTTCATCTGCTTAAAGTGGAGTGAGAACGCGGAGCCACTTGCAAAGCAACCAGAGGCAAGATTTCTAGAATTTTATGTATTTTCCCTCTTCTTTCATGGTTCTGTTTTCCATGTCTAAATTGATACAATTTCTCCCAACAACCAGCCTTTACCGAGTCTTTCTAAGGATTTAAAAACTTTGTTTTTGTAAAAACAACTCTCTTCTCATATACACATTCTTCATTGCTTTCTGTAATTGATGAAATCACATGATTATAATAGCAAATACAAATGGCATTAATAGGTTTGGGAAAGTAACTGTCCTTGCATAAGGATAAAGGAGTTCAACTCATAGTAGAATCACAATGTCTTAGAGAAGTATCTACTAGCACAGGCTCATTCATTCATTCAGCATTTGTTTAGTGTCTGCTATATGCCAGGCACTGACTATTATATGTCAGGTATCTGGGAATATAGGAGTGAACAAAACTGACAGAAACCTTTGCCCTTCTGGAGCTTCCATCTCATATTAGCATGCAGTGTGCTGGGACATTGGTCAGCACATTTTACAGAGGGAGTAACACCATAGGTTAATGAAATGAGTTGGTCAGTTAAAAGCATCCCTACTGTATTTTCCCTTATTCTAATCCTCCTACTTAACTTGAGGTGATTTTAACCTCAACCTCTCCTTGTCCTTTATGCCTTACATCTTTTTGTTGTCAACTTCTCCTAAACTTTTCTCTGCAATGTCTCTTGGCAAATTACAATAAAGAGTTACTTTGTGGGTATCTCTACCTCAAGTATTTTCCTTCTCCGATGCATCTCATGAGCAGATGCTAGAATCATAGCCTTTGGGAAGTATTTTCACCATCATACCCTGAATGATAAGGCAGATTTCACAGATACTTGACCTGTGCATTCACACAGGGCTCTTGACCCAGAAAGTTTCCATACTTGGTTTAATACTCTTCTGTCATGGTCTTAAAATTCTTCTTCTTCTCTTTCTCTTCCTCCTCCTCCTTCTTCTTAAATATTTATTTATTTATTTTAGAGAGAGAGAGAGGTGAGGGGAGAGGCAGAGGGAGATGGAGAGAGAATCCTCAAGTAGACTCCCTACTGAGTGTGAAACCTGACACAGGGCTCGATGCCAGGACCCAGAGACCATGACCTGAGCTGAAATCAAGAGGTTCTGACCTGACTGAGCCAGCCAGCTGCCCTCATGGTCTTGAAATTCTTAATAATTTTGAACAAGGCACCCCAAAGTTTTGTTTTGCACTGGGCCCTGAAAATTATGTGGCTGGTCTGCTTAAAAAGTCAATGGAAGAACATTATTTTTTGACTCTATTAAATCTAAACTCTTCTAAGTCACTAAGGAGAATGCCCACCCACTAAAAAGAATGCTAACTTCCTATTTTCACCTCTCCTTATTGGAATATTTGAGGTGAGTCAGACCTGCTGCCCCTTGTATGAATTTGACCCACTTCTGCAACTGTTTTGTGGTTCAAGCAGCTCTCTCTGGTGGGAATGGATCCCATGTTTTCTCTACTCTAACCTGACTTCCCAATCCTTCATAATCTGATGCAGAATTCATTCCCCTCCAACCTCAGTTTGTTCCCTCTCAGTATTAATGGAATTAAGCTTTCTAATAAAATAATAATTATAGCTACTCCTCCCTTAGTCTTTACTGCAGGCCTCCTTGGCATGGAACTAGGTTCTTTGCAATCATGATCTCATCTTTACATATAGTTCTGTATTTTCTCTCCAGTTATGAGAGTTCTTAGTCAGTATGGTCTGACTCTCTGTGTAGACTTCATGTTTTCTGAGCCCATAGGCCATGTCTTCCTCATTCATTTGTACTCTCCCGGCACTATACACATGGTGTTTGGTGTAATGCCAAGGCTCTGTGCCTGTTGCCAATTGACTGACAAAATATTAATAAAAGCTGAAAGTGTAAAGTACTGCAGTTCTTTCATCTACTGATTTTTTTTTTTTTTTTTTTTTTTTTGCAGCTAGCTGCATCCTGGGAAGACTTTGCTGGCCTGAGGACTTTTAAAACTGGTCTGCGTCATAACTTGAAGTAATTGTTCTTGTGATTGAAGCTAACAACTATATAATGCCTGCTAGGAATAATGCCAAGACATGATTTGATTTCAGGTAAAATTTGCAGCTAAGTTGATTTTGCAAAATGTACCCACATGTGCCCAGGCAGTATAAATGCCCTCCCTACCTCCATTCACCCTCGAGAGTGCACTTGTCCATAGAGCTGGATATCCTTCACTTGTGGGAGTATTTGACCCTGTGCATTTAAGGCTGAAGCTTCCAAGACTAATTAGAAAAAATTGTTGTTGATCAGTGTCTGCCAAATGTAAAATGCCATATTCAGATGCCTTTAGGACGTCCATAAAAAGAGCCAAAAATGGGGCCATAGTATTTATCAAGTCAAGGGAGACTCATGCCTAATAACAGTGAGCTGTTTTATGCTGTTAAGAAATGAGCAGACCTGTCAGGAGAATGTTCAACATAAGCTAATGTCAAACTTGCTGGAATAACTTACTCACTGCAGGGTTCCCATCTGTGAAGTTGCTGGGGAGGTGGCTGTCTCCACGTGATTCTTCAGATTTGTCAGTTAAATTAGATACCCAAGGGCAAAACCAACTGACAGGGGCATTATGGGACACTCCCGGAGGATTCAGAATGCATAATCCCATGAGTAGGTCCCATTCACAATTTTGTTCATGCTGATACTAGGGATCATATCAATTTTATAAGAAAGCAAAGGATAACAAAGAAAGCCAGCAGGTCAGCCCTCTCAAGACTGCCGATGGCAATATGCCTAATGCATATTTTGTATGATTGGAGGGAGGGAACGGCTTTACTTTGTTTTGCAGTAGGAAAGTCCCAGACTATTATCTTGAGAGAAGAGTTTGTAGGATTTTAGGAATTGGATGTCTTGGCTGCACCAAGGCTGGCTGTTGTCAGGGAAGTTGTATTTATGGGTTGCTGATCAAAGTTTTACTAATGCTTCCCCATGACGTACTTATCTGAGGGTAAAAATAGGATACAATAACAAAAAACAGAGCAAGTTTCTGTTTTGATCTCCCTCAGAAACTGACGATTTCATTTATTCTAGTTTCATTTACTTCTTTTTCATTACTCTCCCCCCTTGCCCCTGCCATTTTCTACTGGAGGGCCTTCAGAAGATCGTGGGTCTGGAGCAAGGATATCCTGAATAGGAAAATAGAGAAGGTTTATTCACATGCTGCTCAAAACTGGCCAACCCACATCGTGTCTTCCCAACAATAGGGATCTCAAGTCTTTGGGCCAGTTTGGTAGGTCTCATTTCTCTCATCTTTTATAGATTAAGTTATTTTCCAGGAAGTTTCTTGAACCTTAATTAAGACAGGCTCCTGAGGAGTTTACCCACCAAGATATGTCTGGATTATCTGGTGAACACAGAGCCAATTGAGAAAGTTCTGGCCCTACCACAGCAGGAAAGTTATTTCAATGACCTCAAGTTTTAAATGTCAGATGGTGAAAGTCAAAGACTTTCAAAGACTGGACCATGGTAAGTGTTTTCCATTTGTTTTTTCAGAAATAGACCCTGATGCAAGGAGTCAAGTGGAAGTGAAATTTTGGGGAGATGATCCCAGGAAACACTTATAGTGGAGTGAGGAAGTGAGACAGGGAAGGAAAGAGGCCAATAAAGGGTGTGTTCTTGGGCCAGTCATCACTTTAGGCAACTGGAGCTTATTCTGCCCAAGAAGCTGGGGTATTTATCCACCAAATACCCTCTGTCTTTGCTTGATTCCAGGGGCACCAACATCCCAATGCATTGATTTGCTCCATAGAAGTGCTGACCCATCTGTTGAAGCCAGAAAATGTAAGTAGAGAATTGTAGGTATGCACAGTTAGCATCAGTATAGAGGTGAATGGCTATGGACAGGGCACTGACTGAGCCTGTTATAGGGAGAAAAGAGTAAGAAGAGCCGTCTTTCAGTGGTTTTCCTATCAGTGCATTAACAATGTTCAACTCAGACAAAAGAAAACTGGAAGACTGGCCAGCGAAAACTTTAAAGTCCTTAGAGTAATTTCTTCAAGGTAACTAACATTCACTTGTTATTGGGTAGATGTACAGGAGATTTTAGCAAGAGAAGAGAAATTTGATCACACAGATAAGGCTCAAAGAAATCTGATTGTAAAACACACTTTGAAATGATCCATTGTGGACTTAATCTCTTTGCACAAACCCTAGAGTCCTTTAGCTAATTCCTTTCCCAATGAAGGAGCCAATCAATGTTCTTTCAGGGGAGAAAATTACTAGAGAGCCTAGTATGTGTTTTGATGCCCTAATGAGGCACTATGAATTACCCAACCCAAACCAATTAAGTCTTAGCCCAGATAGAGGGCTACTGAGGAGAAGAGGACACAGCATGCATTTAGGGCAGAATTAACTGCTTCCATAGCCTGGAAATATGCTTGGGGGGGAGCCAAACCTTGTAGCTCTCTGCTGTCCTTAAAGCTGGCAGTCAAAATGTGATCCAGCCCAATGTTAGCTTTTGTCGCTCTTGCTTCTTTGGCCTTAAATTTTAAAAATGTCTGCAAAACATAAAATATGTTTTGAACATTACATAAGGCTATTAAGTGAGGGTGAATCATGAAAACATGGTATGTCAGAGACAATAAAGTAAGTGAAATGAACTGCTGCTGACTAGCTGCGTGACCTTGGGCCAGTTGCTCAGTCCTTTCTTGTCAATCAAATAGGAAATTATAGCCCAATAATGTGGTTTTGGATTGCAGCTCAATAAGCAAGCTCTAATCTCTTGGTTACGCCTTACTGTACCATGGGAAACCAAGCACTTATTTTCATTTTAAAGTGATCTCTTCCAGTGGACTGTGACTTCCTAAAGCACTAGCACAATGCCTGGCTTAGCTTAGGAACTTAGGAGCTATGTGTTGAATAAATGTGAAATGAATAGTGGAAGAAGTTATTTCAAATATTGTGCACGTAGAAATATGTGAATTAACATATCATCAAAACAAATAGCTGTTTTAAAGAAAATGATGAAAGTAGAATTTTTATGTAACTTATGTATATTAGTGGGTCAGAGGAGGCATAGCAGGAATATTACCATTAGTGAGAAGGTATGCTGTGTCATGACTAAGACATAGCCTTTTGTGGCAGGCAGCCCTGGGCTGGAATCCTAACTCTTCTGCTTGCTAGCTTTGTGTCCTTGTACAAATTACATAGCTTTTCTGGATTTTGCTTTCCTCTCCTGGAACTTGTATGTTGCAATAAGGATCTTATAACCCTACAACATCTAAGAGGGCTTGAGAAAGGATGTATTACTTAAAAGAGTTCAGCCCAAGATGATCATCATGAATATGCACAAAGTCCAGAGTGAGGTATAAGATTTCCTCTAGTAGGTTGCCTTTAAGTCTACTGAATCAGTCTTTCGTGGGTATCACAGCAGTCTTACCTTTCCTTTCCTTTCTTTTCCTTTCCCTCTCTTCCTTCCTTCTTTCCTCCCTTCCTCCCTTCCTTTCTCTCTCTCTCTCTCCCTTTCTCTCTTTCTCTCATTCTTTCCAATCATCTCCCCCTATTCCATCACTGTTTTAGCTCCATATTCCTGGTACTAGGATGGCTAAGGCAGGTAAGACTCTTGCTCCTGTCTCCACCTTTAGAGGGTGATGATGGAGGATCATTGGAATGGTAGGTTTTCACGGTTCTACATAGTATAGGCATAGCTGTTCCCTATGCCATAATTCCTCAGAGTAGAACATCCTTTTGCTTGTAGTGACCACATTGCAAGAAGTGATATCACTTTGAGTAACTATGCTGAAGTCACATTTTGGGGTGCAGGTGGGAAGGGACAAGGGTGATGGAAATAACAGAGAACCGTTTTTGGCCACACTGGATTAAGGCAATGCATGCATCTTTCCAGTTCCTGCCACAGATGTTCAAAGCATAATGGTTATGTTTAGTCTTCATGGTATTAAATAGTGATCAAGGATACTTTTTTTTTAAAGGAATATTTTTTACCTCTATTTACTTTACCTCTTTAAACTTGTGTTTCAAGCAAAGAACTCCAGAATTATGAGAAGTTCTCCAGATCTGGCTAGGACAGAAAAGAGGATGGTTGAAAATTACGCTATTTGGGTCAGTACCAACACTTGAGAAAAGATCCCTGATCAATGGATTAGATCTACCTTCACCAATCTCCAAGTGGGGTTTGATATCTTATCTACCTTTCTGAAATGAATGCCTATTATAGAGGCTTTGGTGTGCAGACACCTTCCTCTGGGAGAATTCATCTCCAACTCCTCTCCCACCCATGACCTAGGAAATAATCAACAACCACTTGTCCCAGAAATTCTGGGAGCCTTTCTGCTCTTAGGTCACTTTATTTTTTTTTTTTAAGATTTTATTTATTTATTTGATAGACAGAGATCACAAGTAGGCAGAGAGGCAGAGAGAGAGAGAGGAGGAAGCAGGCTGTCCGCAGAGCAGAGAGCCCGATGCAGGGCTCGATCCCACGACCCTGGGATCATGACCTGAGCCGAAGGCAGAGGCCTTAATCCGCTGAGCCACCCAGGCGCCCCTCTTAGGTCACTTTAAATAAAGGCTATCCATGGAAAAACTTTTGAAAAATATCTATTTTATCTTCTATTGTGTAATAATTAACTGTTTAGTTTGCTTTTTGTTTGTGTATTTTAAGAATTAAAGCAGTACAAGGATCTTAAAGTAAACGTAGGCTAACTCCCTTTCATTTTAAGGAAGGGAAAAATGTAAACTTTGGTTTGGTATAAATCCTCCACATCATTTTTTCTCTCCTTCCAGTATTTCTGGATGCCAAGAGCTTGGTCTGAGGTAGGGGGAAATCTAAAAATTATATGTTTGAGATGACTTTGCACAGACTGATGTTTAAAAAAATTCTTTAAGATAAGGCAAAATCATAGTTGAAGTTATGTAGCTGCTTGGTGAGGTGGCAACATGGCATAATGCTTAACATAGCTTATTTTTATTTATTTATTTTTACACCCATGTAATAGCAAAAAGACACAATGACATGGAGAGCCATAAAGCCAAACAACTCTCTCATTTCATTTTACAGCACGAGGCGGGGAGAGGCACAATTCGGCATCCTGACCATTTTTATTGGGGTTTCGAGACAGGTTGGACATGTCTGAAATATGTCCTTCAATTCCTAGAACTCTTTCAGGTATTCCTGCTGAAGGATGTTCCTTGGAGAAATACTCCTATAAATACAGGATGTTTTCATTACTGCATGTGGTTGATTCAGCCTGTTGGCGACATGACAGTGAGAAGAAGTGTCTGAGAAACGACTTCATATAGACCGTGTTCAAACAGTCCCAGAGCTGCCCGGGTTGGAACGACTCTAGTGGGAGCGCTTGGAAATGAATGTTCATATATCACTGGGGTCTTTAAAGAAAGGTTTAGGGTTCTGTAGGCGGTCTCCCTCGGTGTAGTGAAGTGATGGAATGACAGCATGCATGGAGATGAATTTCTACCTATGAAAATGTTCACTTCCCCTTATGGAGGAAAGCTGCAAAATCAATAACTCAGATATCAACACAGCCAAACAAAACAAGACCAAACAAAACAAACAAAAAAACCAACCAAAAAAAAACAACCCACACAAGGAGATAGCAGGAAGATTTGTTTGGGCCTAAATAGTAAAAATGGGGGCACACATGGCAGGTAGATTCAATCTGGGCATTTTCTTCGGGAATGTAGAGTCACATGCCAATGGTGTAGAAGCTAAACCTTTAAAAAGTTGTGTGTTATTTTAAATAATAATAATAATGATAATAAAATTTCATGTTTATATAGCTCTTTACAATTTTCAAATATTTTTACTTATTTTATTTGAGCCCCAAAATAACCTTAGAAGATGAGTGATATTTTTATAGATGATTAACCTGAGCCTCAGAAAGATAAAGGGACCTGCCCAAGGTCATACAACTAATAGATCTCTAGATTCCCTGACTCCCAATCTGGTGCTTTTTCTACCATCACATACTGACAAATAAAATATTGCTTCTCTGTTTTTGTAATATTGCCAGTGTTGTAAAAATATTACAACCCCCCACTTCCCTGATCAAAAATTAACCACTCTTTATTGAATAGAGATTTTATGGTGTGGAAGACTGAGGAATATAGCACTCTTGATGCAAGGTGGGAAGAAGTTGACTTAGGGATGCATCATTTTTAGAGACATGTTGCATTGGTAATGAAACATGAAATTTTTGTACTAGCTTATTGCTGAAATATAGAAAATAATGGGCAGGTTAGAGAAAAGCAGAATTGTGAATTGACGAAATTATTTGCTATAATTAGATTGGTCTGTGGGTGGGATAAAATTTAAGAAGAAGAGTAACCTTTGCATGCCAAGACAAGGGTAACACAATCTCATGTACAGAATAAAGCTAATTATCATCAGGGAGGACTTTCTCTCTCTCTCTCTCTCTCTCTGTTTGTTGTCACCCTGGGTATTGTAAAAATTTCTATTTATCCATCTATCTTTGTTTTTTTCTTGGGACACCCTAGATAATTTAGAAACCATTGTCAGAGAAGTTTAGGAAGGCACAAATACAAATAAGGCTAGGGAAGAATTGGATCCTAGCTTGATATAGAAAGCTCATCATTTATGAGCATGTCTGTCCTTTTAAAGAGAATGGATGTAAGACTGTGACTTGAAGGGTGTTTTCTGGGTATTTAACAGATATAAAAACCAACCAACCATTAACAAAACAGAACAACACACAGGACCACCGCCAGCTTACTATGACATGTAGTTAAAAGATGAGTCCAGTGCTGGCCTTTGCCGCTCTAGCCTGCTCATCCGCATCTTACACTGACTTTATGTTTGACCTGCTTGTCCTTGGCTTTCTTGCCTACTGCCAGATCATCCTAACTGCTGGGTCCAGAACAGCTTCCCACTCAACAGCATTCAAGGCAGCTTCCAAATGTTTCATCCTCCTTTTTCAATTTTGAAAAATTTAAAAAAGTATAGGAAATATGAAAGATATTCTAACAAACACCTGTGTACTCTCCACCCCAAATAAATGCAACACTAGTCTTAATGTGAATATATGCAAAAGCTTATTTGTAATTACTTCCAATTCCTCACCTTTCCTGGATCATGACGACCAATTCCACGGTGAATTTATGGGAGATGAGGAGTCTGCATTTAAGAATGTGTATATTTAAAACCAAAATTGAAAACATAAATGTTGGGTTAAAACAGTGAAGCTTCACTAGTTCAGATTAATTTTTGGAAAGGACAGAATTAGTGAAAAATCTAAATTATACCACATTTTTTAAAAGATTTTATTTATTTATTTGACAGAGAGAGAGATCACAAGTAGGCAGAGAGGCAGGCAGAGAGAAGTGAGGGGGAGAAGCAGGCTCCCCGCTGAGCAGAGAGCCCGATGCGGGGCTCGATCCCAGGACCCTGAGATCATGACCTGAGCTGAAGGCAGAGGCCTAAACCACTGAGCCACCCAGGCGCCCCATACCACATTTTTTAAAGCAGTGCAGATGTAAAGTTTAACAACTTACAGAAACATAAGTAGGAGAAAGCTAGCAAATATTTCCCTAATAAAGTTATTTTTAAAAAGCAAATCAGAGGAATAATTGTTGATGTGCATACTAGCTGCTTTAGGTAAATGGATTCAGAAACAGTACTGTACTTTGAAACAGTGAACCTTTGATAAATATTTATTGAATGAATGCATACTATATGCAAGTCATTGGAAATATAAAAATAAGGAAGCTCTGGGTTCTTTATGACAGGACTTTGGTCTAGGATAAGAGCTTCATAGTTAAGCAGTTATAATGCAACCTGGTAAGTAAAACTACAGAAGCAGACAAAAGTTGCATTTAAAGAAAAAAGTACAATGAATTCCCTTTAGCATTTTTCATAAAATTTTGTGTTTATGCTATTCATTTACATGATAAAACTTTTGTGTCAGTGAATGTTTTGCTGAATTTATTACAAATGAGTAGAATTTGAGTTGAAGATGCTTTACCATAGAACCGTAAGAAAGGATGTGTTTGTCCATCTTCCCATTTTGTAAAGTGTACAATTCAATGGTTTTTAGTGTCCTAGCACTGCTTTCTAAAGCTTTCTCCATAGAATGATCTTAGTACCTTTGTTGAAAATCAATTGACTGAGACATGTGGGTTTATTTCTGGACTCTGCAATTTATTCTGTTGATTTATCCTTATGCTAACACCACACTGTCTTATTCACTGTGACTTTGTAGTAAGTTTTTGAAATCAGGAAGTATGAGTCCTCCTACTTTGTTCTTCTTTTCTTTTCCTTTTTTTTTTTTTTTTTTTAAGATTTATTTATTTGAGAGAGATAGAGTGTGTGTGTGGGTGGTGAGGGGGGTGAAGGGCTGAGGGAGAGGGAGAGAGAGAATCTCAAGCAGATTCCCCACTGAGCTCGGAGCTTGATATAGGGCTCAATCCCATGGCCCTGAGATCATGAGCTGAGCCAAAACCCAGAGCTGAGCTATGGACTGAACTACCCAGGCGCCCTACTCTGTTTTTCTTTAACAGGATTGTTCGGCTATTCTGGGTTTCTTGAATTTCCACGTGAATTTTAGGATCAGTTTGTCAATATTTCTAAAGCAGCCAGCTGGAATTCTGAGAACCTAAAATTTTTAAAATTTAATTAAAATTTAAATTAAATTTAATTAAAAAATTTTTATAATTTTAAGACACTGAAGAATAGTTAATGCCAAAGGGAATATTTAGAAATATCCTGTGGTTTTATAACACTAAACAACCCCCATTTCATCCATTAATGAACGTTGGTAACATCACATAAGGTTGAGGCTTCTGCTCTAGGTAGATGCACATCCTGGAGAAGTCACTGGGCTTCTATGAACCTATTTGTAATCTACTAAAAAAATGAGATAAATTATGGGGTGCCTCAGTGGCTCGGTTAGTTAAGTGTTCAACTCTTGATTTTGGCTCAGGTCATGATCTCAGGGTTGTGGGACTGAGCCCTGTGTTGGGCTACACACTGGGTGTGGAGTCGGTTTGGAATTCTCTTTCTTCCTCTCCCTTTGCCCCCTTCCTCTTCCCCCTTCCCCCAACCCCAGTTTGCACTCACTCTCTCTCTCTCTCTTAACAAAAAAGAGAGAGAGATAAACTGGACCACATTAAAGTAACAACTAGACACTATTAGAAGAGTGAAAAAGCAAGTCACAGAGTGAGGGAAGAATCTGCAACATGGCTTTCTGACTAGGCATTTGTTTTCAGAAAAATAAAGAAGTCTGTAAGAACAGGACAGACCACCCAACAGAAAAGTGACTAAAGGCGCAGATGCTTCACAAAAGAAGACATAAAAATTGAAAGATGCCCACCTGTAGGCCCCGAATGATATATTTTACTTCGTAAGCCCCAGAACCTATGAATATTACCTTGCACAGCAAAAGATATCTGGATGAGCCCTATGTACAGTCACACGTCTTCTTGTAAGAGGGACACAGGGGGAGTTTTGACACAGATACACACACAGAAAAGGTGACATGTAGACAGAGGCAGAGGGTGGAATGATGTAGCCACAAGCCAAGGAAAGCCAACAGACACCAAAAGTTGAAAGAATCAAGGAATAGGTTTTCCGCAGAGCCTCCAGAGTACAGCTGTGCTGGTCCTTGATTTCAGACTTGCATGCAGAACTGTTCATGAAGAAATAAATTAATGTTGTTTTAAGCCACAAAGAGTGTGGCAATATGTTACAATAGCCAGAGCAAATGAATAAACTGCCTTTGTCCATTGCCAGGGATAAGCACATTAAAAGCATAATGCGATACCTCTTCTTGTCCCCAGAAAGCTAAAATAAACAAGAAGGATAATTTTCAGTGTTGGTGAAAATGCAGAATCCCTTCAACACCCATATATTGGAACATACATGACAACCCTTTGGTTCAACTGTTGGGGAGTACCTTCTAACACCGAATAGATGTTTATCCTATGATCCAGTCCTTCCAGTTACAGATAACATACGCAGGAGAAATGCATGCTTTCACCCCAAATCATGAAGATAAATATTCATAACACTGTTCATAATACCTTCAACTTGGAAACAATTGAATGTCCATTCACTGTAAGGTGGGTAAATTACATGATGGGGTATTCAGACTATGGAATAGTATACGACAACGAGAATGAGAATCTACAGCTTCCCAGAGCAACAAGGGTTAATCTCACAAACAATGGTGATGAAAAAAGCCAGACGCAAAAGAATATATGCTGTGTGATTCAATTTATATAAAATTTCAGGAAGAGGCAAAACTAATTTATAGCGTTAAGTTTAAGAGGAATAATGACTGGGAGGAGGCGTAAGGGGTTAGCCTAATGAACGTTTGTTTCAATAACAGGAGATAACATTAAAAAAAAGATAAAATTAATAAAATCAATCCTAATTTATAGGGTTTGTCTCATCCATTTAGTCATTTATTTAACAAATATTTATACTTTGTGAGCATCTGTTATTTGCTAGGAACCATTCAAATGCTAGGGTTATAGCAGTAGGCATGACAAAGTATCCACCCTCACAGGATTGACATTCTAGTAGTTTCCTTTCAAAATACCAGAGTACTTTGTTACATTTTTGGCCTCTGATTATTCACACCTCATGACTTTCACATCCTTAGGTAGTCCTTTCCCACATTCTGGATTTGATCATGTGATCTGCTATAGCCAATGAGACACGAGCAGGACACAGGCAGAAGCTTTGCGAAGTGCTTGCATATTGGGGCTTCAGCTCTTGGAATGGTCCTTTCTGGAAGTCAGCTGCTCTGCTACAAAGAAGTTTGGACTTTTTGGCTAAATACTGAGAAGCCACACAGAGGAAGTGCCTGGATGATGAGAGTCTGTCTTGGACATTTCAACCCCAACCAAGCTTGCAGCTCATCGAAACCACATAAGTGACCTCAGCTACATCATTTCTGGCAAAGAAACCACCTGACTGAGCCCAGTCAGCCACAGACTTGTGACAAATAATACGTTGTTGTTTTTTTAAGCCATTAAGTTTTGGGGTGGTTTGTTATACAGCATTTGATAACTGAAACAGATAAATGGGTGAGTAAATAAGGAATATAATTTCAGAGAATAATTTGGGCTATAAAAAATTAAAAAGGATAATGGTAAAAAGAATGACAGGGAAAATTCAGAGAGGCTAATGTGTTCTCCTATAAGGTATTACGAGGGGTCTCTATCCAGAAACCGAGGAATTAATTGTTTCTTGTTGAAAGTGTCAAATGGTGTGGAGAGCAACAATAGAGGAAAAACACTGGGATTTAGAAGAGGTGGATTGGAGTTTAGACTGCTTTTGACCTTGGGCAGAAAGAACACCGGTCGTTTGTGAGTTCCACTTTCCTGATCTCTAATATGGGGATAATAACACTCATCTTATCTACCTTCCAGGACTGCTGGGGAAGTTATACTCAGTAGTGTTGGTGAAAGTACCCCGATATTTTTAAATGTTATTTAAGTGAAAGCATTTGTATTAAAAAAAAGACATGTTGATCACCCATTTTCTTTTTGAGGCTTCTGCTCTGTCCATAAGCTGATACATGCAAAGTCAGTGAAATAAGTTTTATCACCATAACCGCAGCCCATCTGCACATTTACTGGATGGTCTGTGTTACACACTGGCTTTTTAAATGTATTTAGAATCCATTTGGAGCATAGTTCAGCAGTTTTGAATAATCCATGAAGTTGTCACTGTTAATTTCTCTATCATAGTCTCTATGCTGATATCGAAGAAAAACACCATTGAACAGCCTTATTAGTGCAAAGAGTCACACAATCCAAAGCCTCTACCCCATTTGGACAAAACTTGACATATGTCATGTCACATTAATAAATACTGCATGTGGAAAGTGTACCTTGTATTAACAGTAAATTCCCCGTGGAAATTGATTTGCTTTAAAATTTTAATCTACTTTTTTCTTCTATAGATCCCGGTGAGGGCTTTTTTCTCTCCCTTTCCATTTCTTCCACAAAGAATGGAAGTTTGTACAAGAAATGCATCATTCTCTAAACCAAACAGCAAAAAGAGAAACAAAATGCAGAAGAAAAGAGGTAAGGAGAAATGAAAGGGAAAAAATAACAAATTGGTCATTAAAAGGAAAAAGATGCACAAGATAAAAGAGAGGGAGGCAAGCCGAGCATCTACTATATTGGGCTTCGTGCAGATGTAAGTGTAAAATGCTCCACAAGTCCTGTAATTGAGAAAATCTATCAAATGCCCTGACAGCTGCTTGGGCATTTCCAGAAGCGATAAAACTTGAATTTATTTCACTCCTAGAAAAGGGGCAGTATCACCTTCTGGCGGCTTTAATGAAATGCCATAAAATTCGAGGAAAAACTGTGTTGTAAAGTCATAAAAAGGTAGTCGGAAGTGGATTGTTGGAAATGCTGTGGGAGAGGTTGCTGTGTCTGAAGAGTGACTGAAGGGATCAGATGAGCAGGTGATCGGGGCTTCTGGACATTAGAGGATGTGCCGGAATGGGCTGTGCAGTCTGTGGACTGTCCCTCCTGCTCTCAGAACTTGGCTGTGGCTGCACGCTCGCTGACTTGGCCAGTGACACCGGGACTAATATGCTCTTTTGGAGGCTCACCTTTTGTATTTATATTGTGTGGAGGTGGTCAGTAGGAGCACACTCATCTGCATTTCTTCATCTAGAAGTAGTATAGACAACTGTAGTGGGTCTTCCCCAACCATAAGGTCACCTCTCCTGGCTGCAGATCTGCTGGGACAGGAAGCTCCAAAACCTACTGGTTTTGGGGGCAAGATTTAGAGCAGACACAACTGGACACTCATATTCTGCTCTAGAATTTGCTTCTTCAGGACTTGCCTGGTACTTAACCTCCCAATTTGCTCTGGCCCTGGCTCTACTATTGGGATGTCCATGGGTCTTCTTTTTCTCTGAGATGATGGGCAGCCAGGAGGACAAGGGATGTCTTTCATCCCTTTGGCACCTTGCCTCACACTTTGCACACAGTAGGAGCTCATGAGATGTTTCCAAGTGGAATGCGATTTCTTGAGAGGCTCCGGTTGTCCGGGAATATCTTCTATTATCCAGCGACTTCTATGGTTGAATAATCACCCTTGGTGTCCTCCATTGAAGCACAAGCTAAATTCATTTATTTAAGGTTATGGTACACAGAGAGGTTACAAAGCATTTTACTTTATATTTTCAAAATCAGGTATGTTAATACAGTCACATTAGATCTCTATAAAGAATCCTATTTTGAAGATAAATAAGAGGCCCCAACTTACAGTGAATTTCTTTGGTCCATCAAGCTCTGTACCAAGATTGTCTAGTTAAATTGTAAACTCTGAGAATAGAGTCTTTTTTTTTTTAAAGATTTTTTTATTTATTTATATGACAGACAGAGATCACAAGTAGGCAGAGAGGCAGGCAGAGAGAGAGGAGGAAGCAGGCTCCCCGCTGAGCAGAGAGCCCGATGCGGGGCTCGATCCCAGAACCCTGGGATCATGACCTGAGCCGAAGGCAGAGGCTTTAACCCACTGAGCCATCCAGGTGCCCCGAAAAGTGAGGGGTTTCTATGTGAAGAAGATAAAGGTAAGCCTCAGAGATAATGTTATTCAAAAACGAGATGGTGAAGAGAAAGTATTCCCACTGGCAGCAGCTCTAAGAAAAATTTTAGCAGAGACCCCTTGAGATGGTCCTAATAAAAAATTACAAAAATGCAAACTAACTCACTAAATGAAAAAAATTAAAAAAAAATGATGATCTCAGGACAGCGCAAGGAAGTGAGAAGATCAACAAGGCTAAAGAAGACAAAGAAAATAAAACTGAATTGTGAAGTTTGAAAGTGGGAATGGATATTGTTTTCCTTGGTGAATGGATGACCTTGCGCCTGTGGCATAAAGGGGAAATTTCCACAGTATAGGTTTGGTCAAAACCATAGGTTAAAGGAATATCAGTAAGAATGTCAATCTGTGGAAGATCTTGTGAGACCCATTATTGAGTTATGACTGTCACTTGAGCAGTGTCTTCAATGGAATAGGTTATAAATTTCCCCAAGGCAAGAGCAAGTGCTTGGAAGCCAACAAAGTTTAGTGATCATCCTTTCATTTTTCTACGCTCAAGTCCTTTGTCAGCTTCAGAACTAGGAAGTCAGCTATTAAATTAGAGATGAAATAACGCCAGACTCCAGATGTGGCTGCCTCACACTCCTGACTTTGGCCAGATGTGCCCAAGCCGTGGCATTTATCATTATTAGTGTGAAGGTGTGGAAAGTGTCACACAATACATCGCCAGAATCCTGATCCCAGCCCGTTCACACAGGGAGTCACCCCTTCCAAGTGGAGAGTCACTGCTCAAGGGGCAAGGGGTAATACTGAAGGCTCTTTAAAAATCCTGTAAAAGGTAGTATCAATTTTATTTTTATGGATAATTGATCCTAGCTCCCATTTCCAATGATCTCCATTAGGTCATTTAAAACGCTCTTTGCCCAGCCATATTTAAATAGTCATGCCTGGTCCTGCGGCTGTCCTGCCCCCTAGGTACACAATCTATCCTTGCTTATTTGATTCCTGTTTTGGGGTAAAGCCCTCCACTTCCTTCTACTCTTTCACCCACCTTTGATTGCTGGAAAGCTTGAATCAGCGCCATTTGGGAACGATGCTGAGGGCAAGGTGGAAGGACCTTAAATCTCAACCAGATTTTAGAGGACATTGAGGGGTTAACTGAGGCTCACGATGGTGGTTGGGGGTGTTGGGCAGGCTGGACTAAATTCTGACTGCAGGTAGAGGGGCACATACACACAGTCATCCCGGTCCAGGTGTGAGCTGGTCTCCAGGGTGATCCTAAGAAGTCACAGATTATCATTGTCCCCCCGATTAGAATCTGCAAATCATTCACCTCTCACAGCTGGAGATGAGATGGGGGAAAACCGACGGGTGTGAAAGCCCGGAAGCTGCTGTCTAGACCTGTGTGAAAATGAGGATGTGCTTTCAGTGATCTCCCTGGAGCCTGCGGCCCACGCAGCTGGAACAGGTCTGTCAGGTGTGAGTCAGTCATAGTCAGAATAAGATTGGAAAGGACTGGGCTGTGTCCTAGATGTAGTTTAAGGGTCATATTTATCTAGAAGTTTTACTTAGAGCCATGAATTATCCTCTGAGAAGTCTTTGCTCAAATAAAGACTTCTCTGGGGGCGCCTGGGTGACTCAGTGGGTTAAAGCCTCTGCCTTTGGCTCGGGTCATGGTCCCGGGGTCCTGGGATCGAGCCCCGCATCGGGCTCTGCTCTTTGGGGAGCCTGCTTCCTCCTCTCTCTCTCTGCCTCTCTGACTACTTGTGATCTCTGTCTGTCAAATAAATAAATAAAATCTTAAAAAAAAAAAAAAGAAAGACTTCTTTGTTGGATGAAATAATAATAAATATCTAGTTCGAATGGTCACTTTTCACATTAACTAAAACAAAATGCACAGATAAGGACAGCAAAAAAGGTCACATGCAGGTTCTAAGTGTTGTGCTGCTGACCAAACATGGTAGGTTCACTTCTAAAATTCCCCAGATGGGATGATGCCTTTTATTTGGGCAAGGGTATTAGGATTATTTCAAAAGAATCTTTAGACTATTCTAACATTTTAATTGGCATTCTACTAGTAATAAAAACCACACATTATTCTCTGAAATGTTTTCTTTTTAAAAAATATTTTATTTATTTATTTGAGAGAGAGACAGTGAGAGAGAGTATGATTGAGGAGAAGGTCAGAGAGAGAAGCAGACCCCCGTGGAGCTGGGAGTCTGATGTGGGACTCGATCCCCAGACTCCAGGATCATAACCTGAACTGAAGGCAGTCACTTAACCAACTGAGCCACCTAGGCGCCCTCTGAAATGTTTTCTAATACTATTCTTCACCTTGATAGTGTAGAAAAACTTCAGTCTCCTTTCATTCCTTCTAAAAGGCAGAGAGGGAAGGAGCGAAGGAGAGAGAGACAGAGACAGAAAGAGAGAGAGAGAGTGAGGGAATGGCAATGAGAATCACGAACAATTTTAGTTCCTTCGGAAGTGGAGGAAACATATTTTTCAAATGTATTCTCTCAAATCCAGATTCCTGTAACAGATGCTCTCATCTCTCAAGCTCTTTTCATCTGTAATTCAATTTCCTTCTAAACGTGATGCTGACATCTGTTGCAATGCAGATACGTACTCGAGTACCTGCAATTTCTCTGTCAAGCTCAGTGTCATGTTAAAGAACTGTGAACTTTGCAGGGCTGGCGGCAGACACTGGCATCCACAGGGCTGCAGGCAGAAAGAAATTTAATGTCTCTTTCATGGTTCTGATGCTTCAGCATCTTTTCCTCTGACACCGAGGCTCTCGTTAAAGGTTTTCAAGGGAACATAAAGTGTTTATTTAATAGTGCAATTGATTGTTTTCGCTTCACTTCTGGAGCCACCTGAAATCAGCACACGCTAAGACGTAGCAGGGAGGCAGAGACCGTGTCTTCAGATTCTCCCTGACAGGGTGGATTAGATAAATTACCACACAATTCTCTAAAGTATTTTAAAAACCAAGACAAAGCACTGCATATTGCATTTAAAGATGCTGATCTTTGTCCTCTTTCTTTTTTTATTCCCTTCCCATAGCATCACTATAAAGCAAGGCCGTTTGAGGCATGGATTGAGCTCCATCATTCCGTCATTAATTAATTCATTAAATAAATATTTGTCGAGTCTCTGTTCTGCGACTGGCATTGTGCCAGGTGCTGGGGATAGAAAGGTTGATATGACACCGGACCCATTTTCAGAGAATTCGGTAGTGTTTTGTTGTAGAAAGAGTACAGAGCCTTGCCTAGCCTCCAAGGGATAAATGAAGACAGAGTTTGTGCCTCAGGAAAATTTATCAATTCTGCTAAGAATAACGAGCCCTTTGTTGGTGTTTTGTTTTTTGTTTTTTTTTTTTTTTTTGCAGGGACATGTTTTTGAGCTTCATCGGAAAGTGGGAATCTTTGCTCTATGCCGGCTAACGTGGAGCTGATGGAGGTGGGAAAGGTTTGGACTAGGCCTTCCCACCCTTTCTGCCTCTCTCACTGCAGACAGTCAGCTGACATCCGAAGCATGACACCTGATGGCCCATGTCATTTCTTTAGGCGACTTTGCTGGGGCTACGGTAGAATCATGAAATCATTCAGGGCCTTAGAAAGGTTTGTCACGACATTTAACCTGGACATCTGGTCTACCAATTACCATCATTTCAGTTTTTGTAGGACACCATCAAAAGGCCCAGTGGGCTGTGTGAATGTGCGGTTTGTGTCGTTCCGTACTGACTTAGGAATTGGGTCTTGTTAGGAGAGCCGGACCAGCTATGACTGGCAATAGGAAGAGACAGGGCATAGGACCATAGGCTGCAGTCACAGCTGCTTGAATGTTGGTCTGGTGTAAAGGATGGATAAAGGGGAGTCTGAATTATTTACTCATCATACTTTCTCAGGAATTTTCTTTAAGATATTGCACGCTGTTGGTTCTGGACTGAGTCTGTCCCTCAGATGGGTTATCCTGGGCCTGTTTTGTATTAGAACCATAATGTTTAGAATTGGTTGTCAGCATGGAAAAGCTGGGAGCTTTCACATTAAAAAATCTATCTTCCTCCTAAAAATTGGAACATTTAGCAACACAGGGCCTTACCTGACTATGTGGCTAAGAATGAGCAGGAGTTGAGTTCCAGCTGTCCCCTTGGATGAGACATCATATGACCTCAGGTTCTACTCCTCCCTATTGTCTCCCATCAGCTGATGTCCTTATTCAGCTACTGGTCTCATCTTTTGTTCTGCATGGATTAATTCAGCAAAAAAGTCTCTTTAGTCAGTCGAAGAGGTGGTACGGGGTTGCTTCTCTACTTCTATGAACTGGCTAGGAATGGCAGGAGAAGTGCAAGGTATTCCTGCCCAAATGAAGTGAAAGAGAGTAACAGGAGGTCCAGCAGTGAGAGACCAGGCCTGGAAGAGACCACAAGTCAGTGTCAGAATTCGGAGAAAGAAATGCCCCTGATATTTGTAGTCATCAAGCTTCTGTATTTTATTCCTTCTATTTTTCAGAAAAGGGGGAAAACCGTTTCTCTCTCATGCAAAGGAAATTCTTAGGGAGTTTAGAATGTAGCCATTTAACACATCTAAGTGCACAAGGCATTTGTATTCGGATCACATTATCAAGAAAATCTCTTTGTTATGCAGAATAAGAACCCAATCCCAGGCAACCAGTATTACTCACACCTGAGAGAATATAAAAAGAAATGACACTGAATAGACCATAGAGATTTGGAAGAAGGATTAACAATACTAGTTCTATTCTGCAACTCTTTGAGAGCCCCTACTGAAAATCTCATGCTTAAAAAGGATTGTAATTGTTGAGAAAGACCTGGGCAATGCTTTAAAATTCTAAGTTTAATTTAATATCGACTCTGGCTAGACTTGTGGTCTGGGTTTGCTTTATGGGAGGAAGGCTGACATAGAAAGCAGGAAAGGTCAAGGTCTTATTGGCATTAAATAGGGAACAGTTGGCGACTTTCCCTAGGAGCAAACTCGTAGCCCATTATGCCACCACTTTGCTCATATTTGAAAACAAGAACCAGTCAGCACAGCTGGACAATTTAAAGCCACCGCTGATGACTGGGAGATTCTAGTCTCTCGCATGATTTAGTGCATACATGTATATGCATGAGATGCCATGCTTCTAGGAGTGAATGCTGATCCGTGAGGACACTGAGCAGCTACAGCTATCAGTGAAGTCCTTGTCTGAGCCTTAATAAAAGTTAACATTTATTGACCACTTAGGATGTCTTAGACATTGTCCTAAGTGCTTTATATTATTTAATCATCACAACAACCTTACAAAGTGATATTCCTTTTTCTTTTTTTTTTTTTTCTCAGATTAAGAAAAGGAGGCAGAGAGAGGTTAAGGGAGTTATCCAAGGTCACTGGCTACCAAGAGCACCAGTGGGAGCTGAACTCGAGCTTGATGTTGGTGTGTACGCGATTAGCCACCTGGCTACACTTTAGGGTCAGTGTGCCTCGGTCTTTCACTACGTGGATTACCAGCCTTCAAACCTTTCCCTTTTAGAAGAAATTGGGTGATTTTAACAGTCTGGGCATTCATGAGTTTGCAAGCAGCCCCCCAAATTGAGGAAAAGACCCCTTTCTTGAATTCTACTCCTGTACTTCTAGCCGTTGCAGGAGAAAATCACAAAATCAGGGCACGTGGTTTCACATAAGGACACTATAAGCTCAGAAAGAGCCCCCAGGCCTGCTGAGCATTGCTTGCTTTCACTGGCAGGGGGGTCCAGCACAACAGCTAATTCAGACATGCCAGGTCCTTAAGCTACAGCTCCAACCTAAAACCTCTAGGGTTAGAGACCTTGGCAGCTGATCTTTTCTCCAATCTGCTGAGGAAATGAGACCTAAGCAACATGAACTAGCCTTTCCTTCCTTGCTAGAATGCCCTGTAAGCTCACTCCATTTTACTTGCCCCCAGTTATCTTCGAGGGGAAAAAACCTCCAATTTTCTTTTTAGAGACTAGCCCAACTGGTATGCTCTGCAGTCCCTCCCTGCCCTTCCAAGCCCTTCTTCCACAGTTAACTCTGCTGTTTCTTGTATCTGGAATCTCTACCCTCTACCCATCCTCCCTGGGGGTGAAGGGATGGGGTGGGGTGGGTGGGGTAAAGGCAATGGTCCAGTGACTAGGAGCTCAGCCTCTGGATCAAGCTGCCTGGCGACCTGCCCATTCACAAGGCACTGCCATTAACCAGCTCACTGACCTTGGGCAATTTATTTAATTTCCCTAAGACTCAACTCCATCTTGAAAAGGAAATGATTTGGAAGACTAATATGGTTGTGAGGATTGAGTGAGGTAATTCGAGTTGAGGAACACCCATGTCCTTGATCTCTCTGCTTTCTTTTTGTGCTAACTCTCTTCACTTCATCCCTCAACTGGCTTACATTCATGATCGTCACTTCAACCACTCTTGATGGCATTACTACTTGCCCAGTGTTCTTTGGTTTTAACCAACTGTCTTCTCTACACTTTGAAGTGGGCTGGTGGATCCATTAGTAAATATTCATCTCCATCTCCCCAGTGAATCATTCTCATTGCCCCATGCTCCTTTCAGGAAGATCCAGTGGGCTTTTGCTCCTGCTTTGGAGATTATCATCTTCCATAGTCTTATGTATGTATATATGTATGTATGTATGTATGTATGTATATTACTTTCTTGTGAGCTCTTGTTATGCTCCCAATTTTCTTTTTATTTTCCTCCCAATTTTTTTTTCCCTCCCAATTTTCTTGAAGAGGCAGAAACTTCAATAACAGCAAAGAGTCTAGGTAGAACAGTGGAGAGGTGACCATGGGCTCTGAGATCTGACTACTTGTATTGCCTCTTGTTCTCTGTGACCTCAGGCAAGTTCCTTAATCTCTCTGTGCCTCAATTTCTTATCTCCCTGTAGAGCTGTTGAGAAGTTTGAAATGAGTTATTCTGAATAGGGTGCTCAGAAGAATGCCTGCTATGAGCAGGCACTGAGGGGAAAGGGTACTTACTATTATAAGAATTGGTACTTAGAGACCTCTCTCTTTTCTTGTATCAGGAGATCAAGCAAATGCACAGAACTGCATGGATCTTAACATCACAATCAGAGGCAAAGGATCAGAGTTTATCACCAAGAAGCCTGTTTAATAGATAAGGAAGTATGGGGCTATAGTAGGTTAAATTCAAAATTATAAAGGGCTGGAACACAGATTCATTTGTAGCGGCTATGGCCCAGGAGTCTTGATAAAGCCCCAAATTCCTCCCAGTGTGATTGAAAGTCCTCCTGCCATACCTGCTCAATTGGTTCTGATGTAACTCTGATTCAGACACTCTGCCTCTTAAAAGGAAGTCAGGAGCGTAAGCACAGAGTGTACTAAAGCTGAAAGGGCCCTTTGGGATCCTAGCCTAACTTCTGGCTTCCACCGGTGAGCAGAGGGCACTGTGATGGTTGTGGGCTGGCTCCTCTCTCAGAAAACAGCGGGATTCTAGACCTGGGGAGTCCCTCTTCCGGGCAATGAGAAGCGGAGGTTCAGAGACACATGTGCTGCCTGTTGACTCATTTTGTGCATTTCCTGTGTGGCTCATGCATCTTCCACCCAACTTACTGACTCAGCTTAACCCTGCTTAGCTTGCAAGACCTTTCAGAGAAATCAGAGCACGAGATGCAGGCACTGCAAGTTGTCACCCATGATTAAGGAGCCGGAGGGAGTGATTTATGTGGAAAGATGAAAATCCCTAAATATGGATGGCTGGTGATGTCCTGGTTGAGTGGGGCTTCAGACATTTGCAAACTGCCCAGTGGGAGGGCCGCAGACTTTAGTAGTGGAACAGTTGAAGGGTGACGTAGGTGGCAGAAACATGATAATATTAGAACAGTATACTACTTCCTTATGAGCTGAGAAGACCAGATCAAGACAGGAAATTTTCCTGCGGCTTCTATTTTGTGAGGCTACCAGATATCTCTGGAAATTTCTACATGTAGAACTTGAAGCTCTGGGCCATCAGATAGACAGTTCTCAATAACTTTTACCTCTTTCCCCTGGGCAGTCCTCCATTCCTGGGGCTCCCTTTGTTTCCTCTCACTGTCCCTCTACTAAGGACCCTCCCCTCTAGTCTTTCCTGCTAGCCTGTTTCTCCCTACCTCCTCAATGCCCCTCTTCCACCACTCCAAATAGAGTTCCTCTGTGCCTGATTTTAAGTGAGGACTGTGAAGCCAGAGTTAATTGAATAAATTATTTCCTATTAAACTGTAAGCCAGATAATTAACTGAGTCTCCCAGATAACACTTACCAAGCCCTTAGGAAGCGTTGAGAATTTCAACACTTTATGTGTATGTATGTGTATGTATGTTTTCCCTTGAGTGTATAAAGAATGAAGGGAAGGTGAGGGTACTTTTCAGCATACCACACATGACCCTGTGCAGGTGACAACATGTTCCCAATGTGGCTAGGCACAGATGTGGGGTCATTGAGTAATTGGAGGGGTCAAGGAGTACTTCTTAATGAAGTAATGCTAAAGTCGAAGCCTAAAGGATGAGTCTGAGTTAGCAAAGTGAATGGGTGAGAGGGAAGGGAGAATTTCCTGAATTTCTAAGAAGAGTCTAATTTTCTAATAGCCTACCCCATGTCATGATTTGGAAAACATGGTCACTACACAGTTAACTGTAATACACAAATGGTGTCTTAGCGGCATAGATTCTCTTTTCCTAAAGAGCAAGTCAAAGATAATCTATGTACCCTTCTTCTCTGCTTCAATGGCCTGGTATGATACACTAAGCCCTTTTCAGTCTTCTCTTGACCCTTCCCTAATGGGCCTTGAACTCTAGCCTTTGTAACTCCCAGATCACACCATTCCCTTTTGGACCTCTGTATCCTTGGGCAGTCTTTTCTTCTGTTCTTGGATTTTCCCTCTACTGTCTGAATTTGTCTGCAAAACTCTTGACTTTTCTAAGACCTGCCTTAAAAATCACCTCCTCTGGGAGGCCCTCCATGATCAAGTTAAGAACATCTTTATAGCATTGTAGTACCTTGTTCCTGTCTCTGTTTGGCACCTATGTCACTATCATACATATTTGAATATAAGTTGTCCCTTCTGGACTGTAAGTATGTTCTATTATTTTCTTGGATGCTAACTGCCTAGCATAGTGTTGGGCATAAGGTAGGTGCTTAATAAATATTTGTTGAATAAAGGAATAAATGGCAGAATACTATGCATATTCCATAATTGTAGTGTGTGTGTATAAATACTCACAGATTAACGATAAATGGAAGCTCAGGTAGCAGAACATTTAGACGTCATGTTTCGTTGAATAATTGAAAAAAAATACACATACATTCCATCACTTAGCTCCAAGTAGTATAACTTTATATATATATTTTTAATGGGTAAAATGCAGGTGTCTCTCTTTAAAAATAATTTCCTTAAATGTGATAAAATTTATTTTTTGGCTCATATCTGTTAGGTTATTATAGTGTTTTAAAATATCTGGCTTAGATCACTTGAAATTCTTAAATTATACTTTAAGCAGCTATTAGCATAATGATATTATCTATTAATAGAGATTCCTACAGGAGTAAAGGTACCGGCAATTTACATGAAATCAGAAGACTTGGTGTGATTTGTAGCATCACAACAAACCCAGCATGACTATTGTAATGACTACATTTCCCATCACTGTAATTATCTCCTAAAACTTTTATTGGGAACATTGATTGCCATTTGCTCACTCATTCACTTTGAGAAAGTGGAATGGTGAACAAGTGCCAGGAGTGAAACCATAGCTGTGCAGGGCCAGTGGAAAGTACCCGCCGGAGGATTATGAAAGGACTTGCTATTGGCCAGGAGAGCTGTGTGACCGCTCTGTGTTCAAAGTAATGACAGAGTCCATATTTCTTCCAATTACCAAGAATTCCAGTGAAGAAGATGAGTGAGATGTGGCGATTTTCTAAGAGGAAATAGGAAATGATCACTTGTATTTGAAGAATATTTGGCCAAATGTCTCCCCTCCCCCTCCCCCCACAGCACGTTATAAGCCCCTTCCCCCACAGCGCATTATAAGCGATCACCTCTTTGAAGGGAGGTGGAGATTCAGCTTCCTCCTTATCTTTTTGTTTCTTTGTAAATTATTTTTTAATTATTAACAAATATTTAAACATTTTTTAATGGAAGTAGAGTTGACTCTCAAATCTGTCCACTTGTCTTGGGCTTCTTGGCCTGGTCTGTAAGGCAGGCCACCGCTGGCCTCCCTTGGGCCGCTGCCCCTGCTTCCAACGGCTCTCCCCACTTCTGATTGTATGGCTCCCCAGGGCATTCTCTCCATGGCAGCCGAAATGCTCCCTCTAGGCAGCAAATCTTATCATGTCACTCGCCAGCTTAAAGTACCACTTGGACTCCCCACGGAGCCCTTATCATAGCTTAGAAGGCCTCCATGATCTGATCAGCCCTACACGTCAGGGGGTCCCTGTGAAATTCATACACCTCAGGCCCAGAGATCACTGGGACACCTACTGGGCTCTCCCTCCTGACTATGGTCTCCCTTTCCGGTCCCTCCTCAGGCTGACTCTGAATCACCTCCCAGGGTAGCCGGTCCCCTTTGCACTGCAGCGGCATCCTTTACTTAACTCCTCTTCCAGGGCTTATCACACTGTCCTGAAATTGCCTCTGACTTGTTTGTTTCTGCCACTGCCCTGTAAATTCGATGAGAGTGACACTGGGTCTGTCTGGTTTGTCTTATATCCTTAGCAGTAAACCCGGAGAGATGACAGCCAGACACAGTTAAAAGAGGGAACCACTCTGTTTCCCAATTTTGCTGCCTTTAATCAGGTCAAAGACAAAGAGTTCATTGAGCCCCAGTATCTATTTATAGACGTTGCTCCACACTTGCCTCGTACAAGTGGATTTTCTTTTTGGAAGATGGCTCAGAGAACAGAATGAAAAGTGAGACTGGTTCTAATCAGGCTGTTGTACAGAAAACGTCAATGTGGGTGAGCGTGTTTAGTCTGTTTCTCCCAGACCCAGGCAGGAAGCACTACAGGCTGGTAGAGAAGAATTGCAGTGTGTGTGTGTGTGTGTGTGTGTGTGTGTGTGTGCGCACACCTCTGTGGATGTCTGGGTGTATTGTGTTACCGCACTCGACGATAGGTTAGCTTTGTTAGAAATTAATGCCTGTGAGTTCTTCAGATAAGGCAGTTGCTGATCTCTGCTTTCTTTGCCAGAGAATGACCTATGTGTGTTAAATGGTATGTGTCAGAAAGAGAAAAGTGGCAAATTTTAGAAGGTTACCCTGAGATGTCTGATATCTACTGTCGCCCAGATTTTATGACTGAAAATGTTACTTAGTCTCTTTGAATATGGCTATATATGTGCGTATATGTTGATTGGCATTGGACCAAACCAATTGAGAAGAATGTAGCTTATACCAAGAAAATGAAATTGCACAATAGGACTAAAGGTAACCAAGACACAGTTGCTGGTAGGTCATAGAGCTCTCCATTTCTTGACATATATTAAAATTATTTTGCATATCACATTTTTTTCTTTTCTTTAAAAAAAACAACTTTTTTCAAAGTCTCCCTGGCAGTTCGCACTCAGACTCCTTTGGAGGCGTTCTATACCCACTGCTGCCTCCCTTCTTCCTGTTCCCAACTAACAGATGATCATGGATATGTTGTCTGGCCATTGCTTAACCTGCACCATGCCACAGATACCTTGGGCCCCAAGGCTCCCTTTGTCTGACAAATGGTACAAATTGGGTAATGCATTTGAACAAGTCTGGCAGATTCCTGCCAGGATGCAGACAGAATGAAAAGAAAAGGAAGTCTACGAAATACCTGTTTACTTCCTCCCGGTCCTTCTCCCTCCCTTCCTTCCTCCCTGGGTCCACATTGTCCAGTGCAGATGATTAGCAGGCACGGAGTATGTTGGCTTACTGATCAATCACAAAGAGAAGAGATGTGTCATTTGCATTTTTTTTTTTTTTTGTTGAAAATAACCAGGTGGTGAGAGCTGGTCTCGGATTGCTGGCAAGAATGTCGGTGACTGTTTAGCCACCGAAACAATTTCTTCTTTCCCAAGTTTTTTGTTTGGGGCTTTAAGTTGTGTCCTGCTCCTTTAAGCAAAACAGCTGACTTGACTTGTCTCTGACTTCTGGGAATAATTGAATTCTTGTGGCAGGGGCTAAGTAACCTGAGAACAGTAAATGAAAATTTCGCTCTACAACATACCCACACTCATCCACACGCAGACATGTGGGCTTGTCCACTGCACTCCCTGTGGTTCAGAGAGACGTTTGGGGAATATCTGTGTCCTCTTTGCCTTTTTAATTTTCCAGCCTGTCTTGGGGGTGGGGGCGGTTCAAACTATAAAACTCAACAGGGAGGTTGGGAAAGATCAACTTTGCGTGATCAAGGGGCATGTGGATTTTTTTTTAAAGATTTTTATTTATTTATTTATTTGACAGAGAGAGAGAGAGAGAGAGAGAGAGAGAGGTCACAAGTAGGCAGAGCAGAAGGCAGAGAGAGAAGGGGGCAGCAGGCTCCCCGCTGAGCCCAGAGCCCGATGTGGGGCTAGATCCCAGGACTCTAAGATCATGACCCTCAGGCAGAGGCAGAGGCTTAACCCACTGAACCACCCAGACGCCCTGAGGCATGTGGATTTTTAGAAGTTCAGAAGTACAGTGATGGAGCGAAGTGATTTACTCCACCTGCACTTTTATGGGAAAACTGTGCCTTGGGAGAGGAGTCAGAAAGACCAAGAAACTCACGTTAATTGAAGGCTCAATTCATGTCAGCATGCTTTGAGTGAGGATATTTAATCCTCGCAACAAAGCTGTTGCCCCACCTATTTTACAGATGAGGAAGGTAAGGATTAGAGAGATTTAGTTAACTTGCTTAAGTACACCCATCTGGTAAGAGACAGAATTAGTCCCTTCCACCTAGATTTCTCTGGTACCCAATATAGCTGCAATTCTTTCACTTTAAATCTTTGAGTGGAAACCTCCAACATATGCCACTGTGGCCCATGGCCATAGTGCTATTCCACCTTTGCACAGAATTAGGAAGGAGCACTTAAAAAAAAAAAAAAAAAGAAAAGAAAAAGCCAGGGGTGCCTGTGTGGCTCCGTTGGTTAAGCACTGCCTTTGGCTCAGATCCTGATCTCAGGGTCCTAGGGTCCAGCCCCGAATTGGGCTTCCTGCTCAGCAGGGAGTCAGTCTGCTTCTCCCTCTCCCCTGCATGTTCTCCTTCTCTCTCAAATAAAGAAAAAAAAAACAGTCTTTAAAAAAAGAAAAGGCCATTTTTTAAAAAGTGTGCTTTTAGGGTGATAGCAAAATCAAGAGGAAGGTACAAAGAATTTCCATGTACCCCCTGGCCCTGCACATGCACATCTCCTCCATGGTCAGCATCCCCCACCAGAGTGATGCATTTGTTAGAATCAAGGAATGTACATTGACACGTCATTGTCACCCAGAGTCCATAGTTTACACCGGTTCACTCTTGGTGTTGCACATTCTGTGGTTTGGGAAAATGCACAATGACATGTATCCATCATTATATATTTGAACCCTCAAACAACACAGGTTTGAACTGCACGGGTCCACTTATACACAGACTTTTTTTTTTTTTGATAAATACAGTACTGTAAATATATTTTCCTTGTGATTTTCATAACATTTTCTTCACTCTAGTTTACTATATTGTGAGAATACAGTATATAATACATAGAACATACAAAAGTATGTGTTAATTGTTTATATTGTCGATAAAGTTTCTGGTCAACAGTAGATTAGATTATTGGCAGTTAAGTTTTTAGGGAGTCAAAATGGGTTTTCATCTGTGTGGGAGGTTTGCACCTCTAAACCCTGCATTGTTCAAGCATCACCTAAAAATCCTCTGTGCTCCACCTGTGCGTAATCTCCACACTCCTCCTTCCCCACCGTACCCTCTTCCCCTGGAAACCACAGCTCTTTTTACTGTCCTTGTAATTTGGAGCACTGTTTTTTGTTTTTTGTTTTTTTTTTTTTAACAATTGGAAGGGTAATGATGTGGGATGATTTCTTGAGCTCACCATTACTTTTCCAACCATTTAGAATTAGCTTGGATATCTACATTGAGTCTTCACTTCAGATGCATTTTTGAAGGCTTCTCCATGAGCAAACCATAGTAGTTATCTACCTGGGAGATTATAGAAAGACTCTCACTCCGCTTAGGATTCATGAACAGCCTAGCAATCTAGTTAGGGAGATTGACAAGATAAATATCTGTCTCTATATCTCTTTTGATCTCTATCTCTATATTTGTATGTATGTCATTGACTATAAAATTAGAGTAGTGAGAACATTTCTTAGGGCTTCAAACACCTGCTAATCGAGAAAATGAGTAAATATAACCAGGAGGTTTGGAGAAGACTTGAAATTGAACATGTTCTTTTTAGAACCTGACAATGCCTGCTTATTAGCTTTTCATGAGGACCGGAAAGGGTTATTCTTTTTTTTTTTTTTTTTTAAACCTCTTCTTTTGTACAACAGTAGCTTGAATAGTCAGGAGTTGGCAAGGCCTTTTCTGATGTTTATTGGAGCAGCTGTGGAAATAATTTTTTACCTTGGATTTTGTGATTTATTTCCATTATGATTAAATTTGGGATTTATTTTAAGGCTTTCAAAAACTGGGAATGCTGTGGTCTTAGAATTATTTTTTATTAAACATTGTCTCCCTGGCTGCATTTCAGGTGCTGGCTGAATTCTTCACAGTGGGCTGTGTTAGCATCAGAAATGCCTTTGAATGATAATAATTATTATAATTATATATATAAAAAGGATGGAATTCGGTTCCAATTCTATTCGGCTGAACTTGATATTTGACTTTACTGACTCAGTTTTGGCATCTTTAAAATGAAGATAATTGATAAGTACCTTGTTATTTCTGAAGAATGAGCATTGCAAAGAGATTTGAACCCTTGAATAAATGTGCTTTGAATGCAAATTGTTATTTATCCAATCAATGTGTTTTATAGGTTGACATCTTGGACAGGGAGGAAATCTTCCCTATACTTCCCATTCAAGATGGACTCTTACAAGAGAACTAAATAAACATGGTAGACAAGAGGTCAGGAAGATCTGACTCTTTCCAGAAGCAATATTGCCTCCTTGCTGTCTCTGTAAACTAGAATTGCCATCTTGCTCACAGAATCTTATTGAAAGACAAGTCACACTTTTTACTCTCAGGGCAAAGTCATGTACCATAGCCTCTTTCTTGCTTCCTTTGCCCTCTCTCCTTGCTTTGAGCTCATTGATTCTCTGTTTCAGTGGGGGCTTCCAAGAGAAATGAAGTGAATCATTCAGCAAGGGGAAAACGTCAGCTATCTAGGACCTTCAACATTGATTTAGAATCCACTTTAATATGGTTTAAGACATGAATAAACAATAAACAAGGGATGAGAGACTGAGGGAAGGAGAAAAATGGCTCATCTAATGAGGCCTGTGGAAGCAAACTGGACTCTACTCTCTGGGCCAGGTTCTGAAGAAAATATTAAAAAAAATGTAAAACAAGTTTCTGGTCCCCAGGAGCTTAGAGTCCAATTAGGGAGAAAAGGCATACTTATTATTTATGAGACACAATGAGAAGATTTATAGCTGCTACCAGAGCATCACTTTTCTTCCGCCTACAGAATATGGAGCCCTCCTTTATGACTCCAAGGGACCTAGATATCCATACACAGCCTATCTCACTGTCTAGAGAGTATGCTGGTGGCAAAAGCACACCTGACCTGGGTGAGGGGAGCCAGAATCCAGCTTATCTCTTATGGATCCTCTGTCTGGCAGCCTGAGTCACTGTAGTAGACTCTCTTCCTGTTCAATTTGCAGCTACTTCCAGTACCACAAATGGGTCCTCCAATGCTTGGACATGATGGGTCCAGATTCTTGGTTTCAGAGTCTTCACCTGTTTTCCTTCTCTGCTCTCCCAATAGTTTCCTTCCCAAGGTCAGGAAATGTCTTCTTATTTTTCTTTAAAACACATAGATTATGACATCCATGTTCCTGGAAAAATGGAACCATTATCCTATTTGCCTAAGGATGCCTACTTTGATGATGGTTACTACCTTAAGGACCACCCAGTGACATTCTGTCACATCTTTTGTTAAGGGGCAGAAAAACACAAAAAAGTGAAAATGTAAGAATGGTCAATGATCAAGTCAGCCAAGAAACATGTGCTGAGCAGTACATGACGAACATTTTCATATACTTTATTCTATTTAATTTTCATGAGAAAACGCACAGAATAGTTGTTACTTTTTTATTGAGCAGAAGGCACAGGGTCACAGGAGTTATGCAAATTGCTCAAAGCTATACACATAATGGACTCCATATTGCATATATTTTCTCTTGCCCAAGACATTGTTTCTTCTACTGTACCACAGCTGCCCCTTTGTCCAAGAGGAAGCACTTCCTGTGGGTTAGAAAGTCCTAGGGGCAAGTTTATGAGGAGGAGGTATTTGAAATGGCTCTTGACTGAATTATAGGTTCTGGTTAGACGGTGGAAGAAAGCAAGGCTACTCCTTGTAGGTTCTGGTTAGACGGTGGAAGAAAGCAAGGCTACTCCTTGTAGGTTCTGGTTAGACAGTGGAAGAAAGCAAGGCTACTCCTTGTAGGTTCTGGTTAGACGGTGGAAGAAAGCAAGGCTACTCCT